>JASDQU010243275.1:20236-40023 GCA_032191745.1 Picea mariana | reverse complement strand
TCTAATTGAGTAAATCCATGTTTGAATCTAGGATGATGAGGGGCTCGTCCAAAAAACAAGCCTTATAAGGTGCTTGGAAGAAATGTTAAGGTATGTTATGACATTCTCATAAACATTCATCTTAGAGTAATCAATGCTACCAATATGAGTTGTATTAATTTTATAGATATTTATAGAGGTTGAATGACTTGGCACTACAAGTATTACAAAAACATAATGATGGATGAACTATGATCAAGGGAAGTATGTTATCCAAGTCATTTAGTGACTAAATAAAGATGTACAATTGGAATTTTTATGCTTCTTAGAATGAGGATCTCATAATTAAATAAGGATTTGATACAATATGGATTTTTTTTCATTGAAATAGTTTAATCACTAATGAATTGGTAACACCCATACCATTGGATAGAATGTGATCCCTATCCAATTGTGAAAATACCCATGATTTTTCCTTGTCTTCATAGAATTTAATTGGTAATGAGAGTGTAACTGATTTAAAAATTGAAGTTGATTCCATACTAGCCAACAACAATCAACTTAGTAGCTTCCTAGAATGTCTTATATAAATAATTGGTGTGGGGTAATCATTGTGCAACATGTTTTATTGTTAGTCTTGGATAGTCACCAATGAGGTATCYAATTAAATTACATAAGTTTTGAARGAAGGCCACTCAAGTTTTCTCTGTAGTGAAATAGCTCATGTACCCACATTTGTGCACAAACTCATCATATCACATGAAATGTATTTGGAATGGAAATATTATTGGTGCTAAAGAAAAAAAAGACACTTATCTTGGGTATTCTCTAGTTATAGTAATTTATGAAAGTGATGTATAAAACATTCTTTGGTTATCTTCAATTTTCATTTTACATATTATTGTATTTTACAAATGTAGTTCTGAAGGACGGTTAGCTCCATGATCCACAAAGCATTTTTGACAAGGTATCTTATACCCATGTTTTTTAATCCTTTCTTTGGTTGTTTTTGACGTGGTTGGGAGATTACGAAAAAACAACCAAGGAAAGGATAGAAAACATGGGCAACAACTGAATATTACCAAATATTAATGGACAACTTAATGGCCAAGATTGGACATGAAAGAACCTGAACATGTTCTATTGGGAAATTGTCTCCATTTCAGGTTCTATGATGGAGGACCAGGTATACTATGTTTTTCCCGCATCTAATTTCTATAGTTGTAAGAATAAAATATCTCAACAATAGAGTTAAACAAATTTTTATATATGTATTTTTTGTGTTAACAACAATATATTAAACATTTATACAAGTTCATATTTTTTTGATATTCTACCAATTGTTACCGAATAATATTCTACTGATATTCTATACAAAAACAACCCTTCTTTGGATGCCAAGTCTTCTTGCAACTCCTCTACAAGTTGATAGTGCAACATTTTTGTGTGTGAATGACAAATCTATGTTATTTTTAAAAAACACTTACAATTCAGTTTACTTTGTGGAACTATCTGTATGTTACTAGCTTATGGATTTATTCAATTTACTAAGCTTAAGTATGGGAGGACCATCAAACCACCCTATTATGTGTGCTAGTACCCAATTAGAGTGTTTTTCAATAAACCCATCAAAGTGTAAGTATGAATGAGTGGTATGAAATGGGGCTTACTTCATGGTCATGGTGTCATTGACATGTAAGGACGTGTGTGATGCTCACCTCTATGAGTACCTCTGTAGAGGGATCACTTGGCACATTGAGTTATCCTTTCCTTACAATTATTTCTTTCCACCCCTATCTTTCCTTTTGATATTTATTAATTCCTCTACAAGCCCCGTTTAGGCTTATCCATTTATTATGTCAAGATTCAATTAAGTCCTTTTCTTTTGATATGCATTCAGTGCATTAGGAATTGGGGTGACAACCTCATACAGAGTGAGTAGAGCTCAGGGTAACTTGGATTTTGATTTATCATTCATATCCCTTTATTTATTTTTCATTTTGAATATACAACATGTTATTTGCATTGTTTTACCAGTTGCATTAACATCAAGCATTGAATTTCATAAGCCTTTTACCATCCAAATATTACTACTCTATTACATGGGACTATCTTCATATCACAAACAATTCTATGATATTGGATTTTGATTATAAGTGATATAACAAAAATGATTAAGCGCTTCTAATATGGATAATTAAAGTGCATACCATTCATAGTGTTTTGGACATTTTATAGTGGTAATTGTATTGAAAATGCATATTTCACAATTCACTTGATTAGATATTAAAACCTATCTAAACAAATACTCAATGTAATAGGGGATCTGATGAGATTATTAAGGAACTCTTTTGTTCTTTTTATTGTTTCTTGATACTTTGGTCTTCAAAATTATTTTTATTATTTTCTTCACATATTTTAATGGTCATACAACAACACTTTTGACCTCCTCTTTTCACTATTTTATTAGATGACAACACTCTTTTCATAAAGTACACCCAAGTCAAAACTATTTTCACCTTATACATTCCTTTGCATATATCCCACTACTAGCCCCATTGTATTTATTCCATAATTCATTCATCAATATCTCCCTCTCATCCTAAGAATGGTGCCATCAATATATATTATTCAATCTATTTCATCCACACTAAGTTTTCTCCTCTAGACCACAACACCTTGTCATAATGCTCCTTTATCACAACTTAAGCCGCCCCATGCATGTTGCATTCCTGTACTAATCAAAATATAAAATGATTTATGACAAACTCAATTCATGATCCAAACTCCAGGGATTTCGTTGAATCTGTCGATCTCACTTCTTAAGTATGATGGTATCATCGAGAATAAACACCCTAATTCATGGATTTGTAGTATCAATTCCTTCTTAAAATTAAACCATAAAATATATAAGTCTAACTATTTTACCTTTGCATAAAATTAATTAGAAGGTTTAGCACTGGATTTGCAATAGACTCATATTGAGACCATTGCACTTTTTAAAAACCCAAGTCACCACCCACCCAACCAAATCATTGATTAGATAGGATTGTTTCAAGCACTTCACAATCGTTTTCACCCTCATAGATATAGAACATATTTAATATGTCACTAGGTTTAACCTCTACAAGATCCATTATAGTTGATTAAACAATACATTTCTTTCATTACCAAGCTCTGGCTCCATATCAACATCACTACCACTAAAAAGGTACTCATCCTTAAGTTCAAATCCATTTTATTAGATTATTTTCATCATGAAGTGTACTTGTTTAAGAGCCCCATGTTTTACAAGGATTTTCTCCTTTCCTTGGAAATGGAAAGTAATCTAGCCACAATGTTCCGATTACCTTCCCCTAGTCATTATCCCCCTTTCTACCACTCTAGCTACTGATGCCACCATCACTAGATCTCTTCCCATTCATTTTTAGAATTTTGTTTCTTCAATAGAAATCCCACACTCACACCCAACACACCTGAACTATGAACCATTATCCTAAAATGAATGCCTCACCAAACCCTAGGTTACTATGGTCTCATTCCACCCCTCTACTATGAACAAATGAGATAAGAACCATAATAACAAAGAAAATAAGGTAACTATATAAAACCCTTGACATATTGCTTTATGTATTTGCTTGATCAAGGCCTTCTGATAGTTTTATAATAGGTCCACATAAAAATAGGTACCAAAATGAAAATAATAATGTAATATGCACGTAGCTTGAAGGATGGAATAAATAGTAAATAATGCAATGCACATAGCTTGAGGGTTGAAGGTATGCAACTAAATAATAATGAATGAAACTATAGATCTAGGAGTGTGTCTGCAAAGGAGTGATATTGGTGATGTGGTTTGTTAGTGTGTCCTTATGTTTCACATTAGTTCCTCTTAGTTTAGATTAGAGGTTTCCCCACTTTCCTCCCAAACTATAAAATATTCCAATAAGAGAGTAATAGGATGGTCAGTATTCCATTAATGGGCATTCCCTAGTTTTAATGCCAAGACCAAAAGCCAACCAAGGTCCATATCTAACCTAGATTACACCTTTTCTTTTGTTTCAAACTTGTTCAAATGATGAGTGGACAGGTAACCCAATGTCAGATTAGTAATAACTGACCATGGTCTAACTTCATACTTAGACTATATGGCATGTCATATGTTACTCTAACTTTCTACTATGGAATGTGCTTATTAGGGGGGTGATTTTACTCTAGCATGTGGACTATGATCTAGAATGGTAAACATAGTATAGTCATAGCCCTTAATCCAAGTCTCAACCTATATAATATGGATTTGTTTATGCATAACATGGGTTATATGAGTGACCTATATAATATGGATTGTTTATGCATAGAATAGGTTATATGAGTGGGAAGGATATTTTTATAATTTTGAGTAAGGTTAGTATGGTTTCGATGAAAACCCTAACACTGTTTTGTAATCAAACTTTATAACAATAATCAGAGTAAGAAACTTTAATGTAGTAGAAAGAAGACTAAGCATCTTGTAGAGGTGTCCCCACTTTCCTAGCAAACTAAAAAATAACATTCCAAGCATAATGTTTAATAGAATAGAGGTGGAAATAGATGGAAACAAAGACTGAATAGTTTTGCTGGAAATAGTACATTATCCATGTGAAGAGAAGGATATAGGGATTCATACAGGTATAGAGTCAAGAAAGTTTGAAGGGGATATGTTTGGTGCGGAGAATACATGGACTATTGATGCAAAGAGAAATCCCATGTGGTTAAACTCCAATCACCACTCCCATGAATTCCAGATGTGGTGTAATAAAACCTATGAGGCTTTGTGGTGGCATGTTGGTAGTGTGATAAATAATAATCTCCAAGAGGAAGTTTTAGTGTAACTATAAATTGAACTATTAAAGAATATTCTATAACTATTCAATGTGTCATCCTTTCTTCTCGAGTTAGGAATGGATCTAGTGAGAGTAAAATCACTAAAAATATCATATTTCCATACTACGTGGGGCAGTGCAATAAGTGGCACTATAGGGAGAGCGGTATTACTATTGGAGGTGTTAAATGGTTTGTATGAAAATATGTCCATGCTAAACCTATGTGAACCTTGGTGATGAAATGTTATGATAAAAAAATGTTGATGCATATATGTAGAGGGGTAGCTTGCCAAGTGAAAAAATTCATCTCTAAAAGGAATGGGATAGATGATACATATGTGAGATATGGAACTAGTAAACTAAAGAAAAAAGGAGTGGCTCTAGGGAGATAATTTTTTTTAAAGAAATATACATCCATGATGAGTGTTGATTTACAAGAATCTATGGAATTGTAGAGGGATTAGCTTTTTTTGTTGAAGATTGAGTAGCTTATGTGAGTATATGTCTAATGGGAATGTCCCATGGTTATCAATGCTGGAGGAATGTGGAACATTATGTCAAAATGTTGTATTGGACCATAAGTGTTATCACTTCATGTGAGACTACACAAACCAGAACTAAAATAAAAGTATGAAATGGGCCATACGTGCAAAAAATAATCCTTTGCATTTGGACAAGTGATAGTGAGGAATATCACCTCATGCATGCTTGGAATCATAAATCATGCCTCCCATAGAGTGTTATTGATACTTGGTGAAAGAGTTGTATTGTCTTCCTAAGTAGAGACCATGTGTAATAAACAATGTGTGGCATGTGTTGAGTTGTGTAGAATATCCAAACTAATATGATAAGTGTTAATGTTGTACTCATATTTTGTAATAGAAACTATTGGAGTGATAGTGGTAAATGCTAGGGTGATAGTAAGATAATGTGAATGGGGTTGGTTGTGTTACATTAAGGAATCAAGACAAACCGTCAAATTGTGTATGGGATGTACTTTAGGAGAAAAAAAAGTGATGAGATTTGTCGAAATAGTAAAATAATGTCACGACATTGTTGTGGTTGTAGAAAGAAACACAGTATTGTTGTTACAAGTTATATAAATTTGAAGTGATAGAATAGGTAGGTTGTAAAGAGATAAAATTTATATCTTATAAGAAACAACTGTTTTTTTAAAACATGTATTAGTTGTGTGTTGGTGCTGATGAATCCTATGACTTGGAACAAGCAGATTATGCCATGGATATGTTGGAATATATGATAGAAATTTTATTGTTGTAACAACTAAGAGCATGAAGGGAAGGAAGGCTCAAGGAGTATGCATGGAGAGAGGAGATAATTAAAATAAGGGAAACAAAGGATGTTTATCATAGGTATAAGGGTATAGATATTACTTCAGTGTAGGGAAATGAAAAGGAAAAAGGTGGTTTTCTAGAGATGTTACCCATGTGTGCAATGATAAAGAGCATAAATAGTGTGTCCAAAACTCATACTAATAGAAAAATGAGACTTGAAGGTGTGAATGAATGATATGGAGATACCAATCATTGGATTGAGTGGAATTACAAGAGAAATATATTGACATTTCTCATGGGATAGATGTAAGTGGAACATAATATGTCTTTCCATAAAATGTAGGCCTAGAAGAGTCCACCAATGGCCACATATTATGCTAAGTTGTATGCTTTCCTCCTTTCCTTCCAACTCTATAGGCTACTAGTGAAACATTTTTGTGTGTGCATTACGAATTAATATTTTTCCTTAAAAACACTTAACGTATGTCAGTATTCCGACACCCCCTCGTCGCACTTCGATGAACTAAAATGTGGACGATATAGAGAATTCATTGATGAATGGATTCTTTTTCGTCTACCTTCTGATGAGCATAAATTATATATCGTCACACTTTTGATGAATGAAACGTGGTCGATATAAACAATTCGTCAATGAATAGTTTCTAGTTCCTCATACTTCCAATGAATAAAACATAGCTGATATAGATTCTCCGTCAACAAATAATTTCCATATCATATGACTTCCGAAGAATGAAACATCGTTAATATGGAAAATTACTCGAACAATGGTTGCACTCATTCGTCTCACTTCCAATGAATCAAAACCTCAGAAATGAGATGACCATTTATATCATTGTAGAATTGGGCCTTCAAAGACACATGTTCCTTAGAGATGTCAGAAGTGAGATGACTAGGATATTCACCGAAAGTGAGACTGTACCAGAATCGACGTTTGGAGGGGTCAGGTTTTGTCGAGATCCCGATAACCATACGTCAACATTAAAACCAAAGTGCCCTTGGAAAATGACCCAAATTTACTAGTGAAGGGATCCTCTCCTATTTACTTGCCTCTATGAGGGGGAAACC
Organism: Picea mariana; assembly: GCA_032191745.1. Classification (NCBI taxonomy): domain Eukaryota; kingdom Viridiplantae; phylum Streptophyta; class Pinopsida; order Pinales; family Pinaceae; genus Picea; species Picea mariana. The sequence continues at coordinate 32,801 of JASDQU010243275.1, read as the reverse complement.
TCCTAATAAGCTATCACTCAAAATATGATAATTCTTCTTGAGCTCCATTACATTTATTGAACCCTTTTATATAGTGCTACTAACCACCTAAGAGAATTCTAGAGAAGGAATCTTCTAAGAATTCCTCTTACATTTATGTTATTCATATCAATATATCTAACTATAATCATGGGACTTATTTAACAATATAGTAGACATAGTCATACTTAAATTAAATGAACTCCACTAATAATACATAACCACATTGCCATTGGGTACCTCCTTAGGTACCCTATATTATCTATGTTCAAGCATGATATTTTGGATAAGTCTTAGGAATTGCATAGGAATGAATCTTGTAACATTTTGGAAAAGGAGCAACATGTGTAGAAAGAAGCTAGAACATTTTTAAGAGTCAACGCGTGAGAAATGAAATTTAGTTAGAATGTTTGGGACATTTTTTCTACTTTTTAACCATCTTGTAACTGACTTAGCCCTAATAGAATACTATAAATATTTAATACATTTTTGGGTAGAGGGAGGAGGTAAGTAGAGTGAAGAATTGTCTAGTGGATCATATTATTGAGTGGTTTGGTTGAGTTCTCGAGTATGAGTTGAGTTGAAGATCAATAGGGAGGTATGTGTGCACTATAGCATAGAACGACTTGGGAATGTTTTTGTTTTTACTAAAGAACATTGCATGAGTGCAGTGTGCATGAATGTAACAAATATTATGAATGAATAAATATGAAGCCAATCGGTGTGGAGGTAGCTCATCTAGCGGTGAACCATGTTAAATTTTTGTGTTGTGATTTGTTGTGATGTGTTTTGATGTGTTTTCTTATTCGGGTTAATGCGCCCATAAATGAATGGTTAATATGAATATGTTATATCTATTATATGGTTCTGCGTATATCATGAATGCTTAATGAATATGTCATAAATCGTAGTATGGATATGGTTTCACACATAACACATAATAATGGATGTTAAGTAAATAGTAAGGAATGAATTCCTCATATTTCCCCATGACTACGAAAGCCTGGTTCCTACAGTCCCCATAGTTACCATGTGTAAGACTTTTCATGCTTGTGGGTGATGTCAAAAGGGCCAGTATTTTGGGAATTGTTGGTGAATTAATTATTTATGTCGAGTCTTCCTACTCCATGCCAAAAAAATGGTTCTATTGTTGGGACCAAATCCGTGAATGAGGTTAATGTGGAGGCCAACTAAGGAGGAGATTGGAGAATGGTCAAACACTTAGGATTTTTAGTTTTTAGTATATTAGAATGAAAACCAATGAATCAACATAGAAGAATGGTTACAAAGGTTTGTCTTTACATATTTTCATGAATCTTTTTTTGCAGATTTCCCAAATGTGTTAGCAGAGTGGATCCAAAGATTTGTTGAAAAGATTAGAAGATACCGCAGTTAGGATCTAAAACATTGGACTCCTAAGTTAATATGGGAACTTAATACTATAATAAATAATGATGCAGGAGCATCGCCATCGGCATTCAATGATCTTGAGTGGAGGATGACTCATCATGCAATACACACATACATACTAATTTGAATTCCAAAGAGAGAGCATCACTTTAATATTTATAAAGTGTTTTAATTAAAGGCCCCATAATAGTTTTTAAGATTGAGCTATTGTATGAGCTCCAAGAGATGTAATTGATTTTAATACATGTAGAATTTTACAGAACTTGAGCATCGACTCATATCTAAATTGTAATATCTCATTTTTTGTAATAAAGTATTAATGGTAAGATGCTTAAATGCGATATGAAAGCACTAAGACAGTCTGGATGGAAGGCTCGAAAATCCCCTCATGCATAAATATATGTAATCTATGCCCAAATTAGGCTGTTGAGCTCATTGTAATTGTTGTTGAAGTCTATTTCCATTTCTGTTGAAGAGAATTACAGAGAGTTGCTACAGAAACCCTTGTTATGTTTGTTGGAGGAATATAATAGAGGAAATTCACTTCACATGTCTGAGTTTTCTTATCTCTGAGTTAATTGGGTAATGTTATGATATTTTACTTTATGTGCATATATGCATGTGTGTGCATTTTATAGTTGAATGAATGAACCTTTGATGTTCTATAAGTTTCAATTGTTTCTCTCCTGAAATCTGATAAAACAAAGAAGCTCTGATACCAATTGATAAAATAAAGAAGCTTTGATACTAATTGATAAAATATACATAATAACAACAAGATGATGGAAAACGCATACTAGCCAACACTTTAATGTATTCACTCCAATGTTACATATTTATAGTATAATGGGTGATTCCACCTCATAGAAATATTTGATGTAGATCCTAAAATCATGCATGATTACTAGGCTAGGAGAGATTAACTAAATCATTAGTCATCACTTGAGGATATATTACTAATATCCTAAATGATTAATACAAATATAGGGGACAATTTAGACTTAGTGATTGGTAAAGGTATGTCATAGGCTAACAATCCCCCCCTCAATCACAAGTTTTATCAATAATACTAGCAATACAACATACATTGGTATGAATTCCAAGTCTTCATACTGAAACTCATGTGTTGAGCCTCAACAAAGAACTGCTTGAAAAAAGTGCCAATATGGACGTTGAACTTGTTCATCTAAAATGAACTGGAAAAGAGATGAGATATGTAAGTGAATAGTTGCAATATCTGAACATTTCCTGATTGCTTGGCAATTTGATAATTTTTCCAAGTAGTTGAGCTAGAAAAATCTAATGTCTTTTACTAATTGGTGAACATGTAGTATCACCACTCTACTATTAGTGTATCACTTAAGTTCTCTCTGAATCTGTGGTTTGGGATAAGCACTGACCAATTGATACCATGTATCTGATCGTTTTTGGATAACCACTAACCAATCTTGACACTTTTAGGTGTCCAACAACATCCCAATGTATATTGTGTATGATTCAATTGCAAGTCATTGAAACCTAATCCTACCAAAGTCTTCCATCTCTGGAAAATATCACTATGTAATCATGTGAGCCAGTATGCATGCAATTTGTTTACTTAATTTAAAATCCAATCTAATGAGAGAAAACCAATAGAATTGAATCGATTGCTAGACTGACACATCCCTAAAAATGCCTGACAACTCAATCAAATTCCAAGATGCAATGCAATATGATCCTCTTTTCCTATGCCAGGTTGAATGGCCATCTATGTGAAGCAAACATCCACATCATTGATCTCAAAATCAAAATCAACATCCCAATTATGTATGATTCAGCTTAAACTTATTGAACCATGATTTTGCTAAAGTTTGTCATCTATAGATCCCAGTTTCCCATTTGGAAAATTTCATTCCCACCTGTCATACTTGATGTTTGTTGTTGTCAAAACTTTCTGTATGACAACCAATTCCAATTCCATCATCAATTCCCCCCTTTTTTAGTTGAAAGGAGAGACCACAAGTCATTTCATGAACCATCATCACTAGAATTTTTAACTCCCCCCTTAAGGTGCATGAATGTTTCATCATTGTACTCCCTCCTTCTAGGCTCAAGAGAGTACCATACTTGTTCCATATAAGTATAACATAAAATGGGCATGCTGAAAAAAACCACATGTTATCTCATCCCATGAGGGCCATGCTCAAAAGCTATGCCATAAGGGGACCACTTATGTGATGTAAAAAAATGTTATGTGCTACAATATTGGTATTTACTCAAGATTATATTATACAATAAGACTTGTATAATCTCTTGGTTTTATGTGACCACTGCCAAGGATCAATCCACTCATAGTGAATATTCAATCTTGCAGGTTTCTTCATTGTTGAACATATGTCTAAAGAATTGTTATGCTTTCCACAATGCTGGCAAGGATGGAGATCAAAACATTGATTCTCCTTGCGACCAACTCAATTACAATGTTGGCACTTATCATTTTGATGTTGAATTGGAACATGTGAAAGTGAATCTTCTTGAAGGAATGCAACACTTTAGAACTGGATTGGTTTTGAATAATCAAGAATATGGAAGGTAAATTCCTTGTCATATGCAAGTCCTCTTCTATTATTTTTGTAGATGATTTATTCCCAAGGTCTGATGATGGGCTTGGAAATATTATTCTGAATCTATTTCTTTGAAATTTGTGGAAGTTGATTTACTACATGTTGTTGCAACATTGAAAGGTTTTCTTCACTAAAATCAAAAGAAAACTCTTGAAATGTAGGTTTATGAATAACTTCATCTTTGTCTTCATCTAGAGTTGTCTTACTCAGTTTCTCCTTCACTGATTGTTTTTCATCATCATCATCATCATCATTATAGAGAGGGTTGTTCTAAACGAAAACTAGTTCATAATAGTTCAATAGCTATTAACTTTTGAGATTCCTGATGTCATCATTCAATAGTTGGGATGGAGATTGAAGAAGTCCAACTTTAACTTAAATCACTTGCAAACAAGTTAGCAATGATTGAAGAGCTGCTTTGATCAATATCATTGTGTTTTTTTAAGTGGTGTTTATTACAGTGTTCAGTAACTCTAATAATTCTAGATTTCGATTCATTTCAAAACACTTAAAAGAGGTCTCCTTGTGCAAGTAGATATTGAATACAGTTTCACTCGACAAAAGAGAGATTCTTTGCAAATCACTCACTTGAATCACTCTCTTTAACTTCACCCTCACTTGATTTGGTTTCACGCTCACTTGTACTCACTCACTTGAACTTTTCTTTCTTTCTTCCAAGAAATTGAGGGTGTCAGATACTACTGAAAAGGCACCCAAAATTTGACGTTTACAATGATTTGAGTTTCAACCACTCAACCTATAGACTCGAGAATAGAATGACACAATCAATTTGTGGGTGTCGAGTTCAACCAAGAATGCACCTTATGAAAAATTCAATTCAACTCAATTTAATTACACTTACAAAGACACTATTTCAAGTACAAATCAACTTGATCCAGTAATATTACAACAAACATTGTTTGCAAGTTACAATTTAACATCAAATACTCCATGGTGTGTTGAGTTCAAAATATTTGATTTGTCCATTACTCATGTGGTTGACGAATTGAATGCTTGAGAATGTTCTTCACATATGCTTGATCATATGTACTTTCTTGTCATTAATTTATGTTCCTAAATTTTATTTCTTTTTACTCAATGTATGATGCGTTAAATGATACATTACAAATGTGTTTATGTCAAAACTAGAAATTAAATTGTTGGATTATTAAGAGGGGGGGTGAATTAGTAATAGAGTAATTAAATCCTTTTTAACCATAAAATGAAATTGTTATATCAATATATCATTATCATCCAATTTTTTCAGAATAAATAAACATTGAACCGATGATAAGTCATACACATACACAATACACCAATGTTTTTATGTGGAAACCCAAAGTGTGAGAAAACCACAAGACACTTTTTCTTATATGTATTTAAGAATTACATTCATTGGAAGCACCAAATTCCTTTGTTTTCCAGTTGTAACTGGAAGGAGGCTCCAACCACTTAGTTTCTTAGGCTACAACCTGAAGGAATCTCCAACTCTCCAATTCTATGGCTACAACCTTGTATGTTCTACGGCTACAACCGAAAGGTGGATACAAACACATGTCCTTGCCCCATCCAACCGCCTTGACGTAGAAGTAGAATGAAGGAACCACTATCACACTATCACTATGAGGTATACTGTTGTAAACCTATACCAATCAACCAACACAAAACAACCTGTAACAACCTGTACCAAACAACATGTAATCAACCTGTACCATAAACATGTGCAACAATCATGCACCAACCTGTACCTCAACCTGTACCATCAACGAGTGAATCAATCATGTACCAAATATGTACCATTCATGCATCAAATACACATAAACTATAACTCATTAGTATGTACCAACATCATCAACTATACACCTCATGTATGTGCCAACTCATCAACTACTTGTCTCAATCATGTACCCAACATGTACCTCAACCAAAATCCCTCATCAATTTCAACATCCAAATATGATTTGTAACTCTGTAGTATACCTAGTGTATATGATCACATACCTTCATAGATTTCTTAACTTTAATCACAAGAGACTAACATTTTCATCAAAATTTACTTTAGTCTCACATGACTAATTTTGGTTTAGTCAACAACCCTAACTTGAAATAATCATAACTATGTACTTGTAATGAATAAATATCTGAAAATAATACACAATGTTCTTCAGTTTCTTTAATGCAATTCCTCCAGGTTTCACTACTTGGAACCTCCTAGAAAATGAGTTATAGAAAAAATGACATACCTTGTTGAATTATGGCTTATTCTAGAGAGAAAAATTGTAGAGTGTGCCCCAGATGAAATATTTGTTATATGGATTTGAAAATGGTACACAACATACTACAAACTATACTCTAACCAATACATTTGATCTTACTGAATTTGGATCTATTATGAAGAAGTTATGATGTTTTTACCCGAAACACATGTTTTAGACTAGTTCTAGGACTAGCCACAAACCCTATTTTCCACAGAGTGTAACTCCAAAATAGAATGACCCACAATATGAAATTTTTATCACAACTACTTGGATATGTTTCCTCGACGGACTCTATATTTCACAATCTGAATCATTCAAGAAAAAAAATTATTGTGAAAATGGTGAGATGACTTGTAAATAACATACCTTAGAAAGCATCATCAAAAGAATTTGTCCTCCCTTGAATTTCGGCCTTCTTTACGTCACCTTCCCTCTAAAATTCGCCTTACATATCCTTTGGTTACCTTAGTCATTTTATATTTTAAATATGATCGAGTGTGATTAAATAGAGACTCTTCCCTCTTATTTACACTTCTATGTAGCTTCCTCAAGGGTTTACCTTCTAACCATCTTAAACCACTATCCTTATTTTAGGGCTAACCCACTTCTAACCACTTGTCCACTTAGTAACTTATCCATTAAATTTATTATTTAAATAATTTCTTTTGTATCCACTTTAACTTACACTTTTATGTAGCTTCCTCAAGGGGTTACCTTCTAACCATCTTAAATCACATTCCTTATTTTAGGGCTAACCCACTTCTAACCACATGTCCACTTAGTAATTTATCCATTAAATTTATTATTTAAATAATTTCTTTTGTATCCACATTGAATTATAATACACACATCCCTTCACTTTATTATTTAAATGATTTCTTCTTTGCAACCACTTTGACTACTTTGACCTTTTGGGGTTTCTAGATGACTCATGATGGTTGTCCAACTTCACATGGCCATAACTCTCTGACCATGAGTATTTATGTGACATTCCACATACGACCACAAATGGAATGACATATAATATCCATCTAGTATATTCTTACATTCAAATATATTAAAACACATACCATTGTACATCAAACAAACTTGGATCCATTACCCAAACCTTTGTGCTACCGGAATTCACTACCAGACTTTCTTCAAGGGTTGACATCAATGACAGCCAATCCAAATAATCAACAATATCCCTCTTTGGCATTTATGGAAACACTCTCATGCAACATTGAAGCCATATCACTCATCCTCCTCATCTGACCATTGCTCTGCTTGGAACCATACCTCTGTTCTCTTTCTCCAAGCATTTACCTTTGCATCTGATAAATCTCTTAACATTTGTAATCAATGGCAAAGATATATTTCCATCCGGAGCTTCTCCCCCTGACTAAAATGTTCTTGAAAATGATCTCCCAACCTCAAATGTCCTATTTATGGTGCTTCCTTGTGTAAATCTAAGACATATAAGATAATCATTCAAAATCATTCATTTTGGAGTAGAAATTACTTCAAGTCTTTGGCGAAGATACTCAAAGGCTTCTTGTGGAAGTGGTTTTGTAAATATGTCTGCCACTTGTTCTTTTGTTCCCACATATTCAACTATGATATTATTCTTTCCAACCTATTCTCGTAGAAAGTGATACTTGATTGGAATGCTCTTCATCTTGGAGTGCATCACCAGGTTCTTCGAGATATTGATGGCACTTGTATTATCACAATAGATTGGAATGGGCTCATCATACTCAACCTGTATATCTGTCTGTGTTTTTTTTATCCATGGAACCTGTGTACAACATCCTGCTGCTAAAATATACTATGCCTCGTCTCTAGATAAAGATATTGATGATTTTTTCTTGCTTATCCAAGATACTAAACACTGAACCAAGTAGAATGTTTCTCAACTGGTGCTTCTTCAGTCATCAATGAAACTTTATGAATTTTCACCTATGTAGGAAATACATGATATATCATTTCCTTTTGGATACCATAATCCAAACTCTTTTGTTCCTTTGAGATATCTGAAAATCCTCTTCACTGCTAAGAAATGTGATTCCTTTGGTGTTGATTGAAATCGTGTCACCTATCCAACTTCTTGCATTACATCTGGTATGGATGTTTTCACAAATAGTAAGCTACCAATAATTGACTTGTATTTCCTCTAGTCTGTAGACTTTGAATCATCATCTTTGCTCAATTTTCAATTGGTTTGCATAGGAGTAGTAATTGGTTTGCAATCTTCCATTCCAAACCTCTTTATCCTTTCTTGATATACTTAGTTTGAGAAATAAAAATTTCTTGGTTGATTTGACATATCTGAAGACCCAAAAAGAAGGATAGTTCTCCCAGTAATGACATTTCAAATTCATTCTGCATATCTTTTGCAAATTTCTGGCTTAACCTGTCAGCATTGCTACCAAAAATAATATCATCAAAATAAACTTTAATTAATGAAATACTATCTTGAGTTACCTTGATGTAGAGGTTGTTGTCTTCACTTCCTTTTCAAAATCCTTCCTGTTGTAGATATTTATCCAGTCTAGAGTACCATGCTCTAGGAGCCTGTTTTAGACCATACAAGTCATTCCTCAATTTTCACACATAATCTCCATTCTCCCACAACTGAAATCCTTTTGGTTGTTCAATGTAGACTTCTTCTTCAAGTTTCCCATTCAGAAAATATGATTTCATGTCCATCTGATACACTTTAATATTCTTGAAGCATGCATAAGCTAAAAGTAATCGAATTCCTTCCACTCTGGAAGCTGGGGAAATGTCTTTTCAAATTCAATTCCTTCAACTTGTGTGTATCCGTTACATACCATTCTAGATTTGTTCTTTGTAACCTATCCATATTCTTTCAATTTATGTCTGAAAAAACACTTTGTACAAATCACATTCTTATTATTTAGTCTTGGAACCAATTCCCAAGTGTCATTATTCTCTGTTTGATCTAATTCTTCATCCATGGCGTTATTTTAGAATTCATCCTTGTTGTCCTCTTCAACATTGTTTGGTTCAATCGTAAATAAGAGTGTTAAGTGTATTTGTTTTGGTGAGCATATTCTTCTTCTAGTATCAACTCCTACATCATTGTTTCCAATAATATGATCTGAAGGATGATTCATCTGTACTCGTTTGCTAGGTGTCTTTAGAGGCACTTGATGAAATTTCTCTTATAATTTTGTCTAATCCTCTTCATATTCCCCTTCTACTTCTTCTTCGTAAAGTTGTTCCATTGATTCATTTTCTTCTTCTTTTAATTCTCGTCCACTAGTTTCATCAATTTTTACATTGATTTTTTCCACAACTTTCTTCAACCTCATATTGCAACAGTTGTATTCTTTCCTTGTACTTGAGTAACCAACATGTACTCCTTTGTCCACACGAGAGTGAAACTTTCTCATTCTTCCATCTTCTCTTTTGATGTAGCATTTTCTTCCATATACTTTGAAGTGATTCACATTTGTTGGTCTTCCTTTCCATAGCTTGTGGCGAGTTTTGTTAGTGTTGCTTCTGAGAATTACTCTATTTTGAATGTGAATTGTTGTATGCATTGCATGTGTCCAAAAAATATTTTTCAATTTGGAAGCCATTAGCATTGTTCGAGTCATTTCCTGTACTTTCATGTTATTTCTTTCAACAACTCCACTATGTTGAGGTGTCCTAGCAATGAAGAATTGCCTTTTTATTACGTGCCTCCTGCAGTAGTCCATAAATTCCTTTGAAGTGAACTCTCCTCCATTATCATATCTCAAACATTTTTTTTTGAATTCATTTCATTTTAAACCATTTCCTTGTAGACCTTGATTTTTTCAAAAGTTTCTGAATTATTCCTAAGAAATCAAATTGTAGACATTCTTGTATAATCATCAACTAATAACATAAAGTATTTCTCACATTTTAAACCCTTTGTTGTAGTTGGTCCAACTAAATCAGTATGCACAATTTCTAGTGGTATTGTCATTGAATATTCTCTTGATTTGAACCTGGTCTTTGTTTTCTTTCCTTGTTGACAATGCTTTCATAAAGTGTTGTTTGGTTTCTTGATCCGGGGAATTTCTCTGACTGCTTCTTTTTTGTTGAATTTAACAAGGTTACAAAATTGTATGTGACCCATTCTTTTGTGCCATAGCTATCCTTCATCTTCCTTTCCTAGAAAACACTTTTCATTTCCAACTTCACTTAATACATATATGTTGCTTGAAGCTCTTGCACCTATTGCAATCAATTTTCCTGAACCTTATTTTCTTATCTCTCACTTCTGTGAATCGAAAGTAATTTTATGACCTTGGTCATACATTTGACTCACACTTAGAATATTATGTTTCATATTTTCTACTAGTAGAACATTTTCTTCCATGGTATTCTTGTTTCCAATTCTAATTGTGCCTTTTTCCAATGATTCTAGTTGAATCATCATTTACAAAGGAGATTGATCCATGTCTTTCCTTTCTTAATGTAAGAAACATGTCTTTATCACCTGTCATGTGTTTTGAAAAACCAATGTCAAAATACCAACCATATTTCTTCTGCTTATCTTGTAGAGCAAGTGTGCATTCTTCATTGCTATACTGATTATGATTTCTTATCCATGTTATCTTCTGAGGTTCATCTATGTGACTGTTTTTGTTACGTTGTGGTTCTCTAGCAGGGAATGCCATTCTACAATCTTTGGCCATGTGTCCAAAGTTGTTTTACTTGTAGCATTCCACTTCACTTCTCAATGATTCAAGCATGTTGTAGTGTCTTCTCTGTGTTTCACTAGGCCTTCTTGGATAGCCATTTTGTATATTTCCTTCAAATTTTTTTATGTTCCTGCTATTAGCTCTGCAATTTACAACTTTATGTCCAAAATTATTGCATGCATAACATAAACCACAAGAGATAGTTTGATAAATCTAAGTTGAATATCTTATGAAAGGAGTTACTCTTATGAATCCTTCTTCTTCCAGATGATTATTTTTTTTTTTATTCGTTGATTTTTAAGTGTGAGTATTCTCTATGGAGGAGTGTCCCTCTAATCTTCCTTGTACATCTTCCCATCCCCTTGTACATAAATTTTTGGATATGTTTCTTATTATGTTGCTTTGCAGCTTGATCCCTTTTCTATTTGATTGTATCCAAGTCCATACTTGTCATGATAATACTTTTGACTATTGATAATGTCAACCAGAACTTTTAAGTTGTTCTGCATATTTTTCTTTTGAATATCCTTTCTCTATGTGACAATCTCTGCTTCCAAATTTCCAATGATCCTGTCTCTTTCTTCTAACTGTTCTTTGATTTCTTCTTCAGTTATTTTATTTTCTTCTATTTCAACCTTTAATTTCATGATCATTTGTTCTAGTTCTTGAGTATCTTATTTCATTTATAGTTCTACTTGTAGCTTATTGTTTTTCTTATTTTCTCTTATTATAACTTCTATGGCACTAGCAAATTCTTCTCGGTAGTCAAATTTTACCTCTTCATATTCTTCTTCGGTGTCTTATTTATCAGAGTATTCTATTTCCATGAAAATAACTTTTTATGTTTCACTATCACTGACTTCATCTTCATCTGATGAGTAGATGTCTTTTTTGGTGCCTAAGCTTTTCTTGAAATCTTTCTTTTTGGTTCTTTTTCCGTTATATGTTTGTTTTCTATTGGAGAAATGTTCATCATTCCTCTTATTTTTCTTATGAGGACATTTGTTAGAAAAATGACTAATACTGTAACACCCTGTTTCCCCCAATCTCTAAAAAGAACTATTTTAGCCAAGAACTGTGGCAAACTCAAAAATGTGAATGTGTGATGTCAATGGACATTGTGAAAAAGGTTGATGAATGTAAATAATATTATGAATATATATATTGTGGGACTGTTGAGAGGGGATATGATGAAAAAGAGACGACGATGGTTGGAGAAAGGTGGTGGAAGGCACCTGGAATGGTGGCATTAACTTCCACCAAAACTGATACTGTATTTGGACTTCATTGGCCTGGAGAACCAAGAGTGGATTGCTAGCCCCAAATTAAATGACTCATCAGGCTGGTAGGTAAAGGGATCATCATGAGTAATGAGAGATGGGGGTGAACCGTGCATCCATAGAGTCCTCAGACCTGACCATTGCGAGGAAAATTGTGCCACACACAACCTCGTCGAAAGAACCAAAGGAAGGAGAGTGTGGGATCAAGGGAAGACACAAGGGAAAGAGGAAGAAAAAGAACTCTGGAAAAATACAGAGTGAGTGATAGTAGAGAAGAAGGAGAGTAACATTTGTTCTCAGTCACTAGCAAACAT
>JASDQU010243275.1:0-15251 GCA_032191745.1 Picea mariana | reverse complement strand
TTGAAATTTATATGCTGACATGTATGTTCATAGTCTATGCAGTTTATGAATGGTTTGAATATAAGACTGTTTGTGTGGTGTCTTTCTCAGAAATGGTGGTTGCATGCTTTTATTGGAAGGGCCATGTATGGCTTATGTTTATAGATAGATTTATCTGTATATACACATATTGAATGAATACAGATTTTCAAGTATGCACTCGGGATATCTATTCCTGTGTTTGTCCTACCTGATGCCTTGGATAGATTTCCTCATGAAGGCACCCTTTCGAGACCACTTCCTTACTTTCAAGAAGACCTTCTAGTCTGGTCTTCAAAACTTGGTGTAAATTACCTAACGACCTGAAGGAGGATGTTATAGTTTAATTCTTAAACTATTGCACAAGGGAGAATGGTCCTCATAGATCCAAACATTTTGGGATTTTGGTACCCAGAGTACCCAAGGGCGAGTCCCCTTGTACTCGTAAGTCTCAAAACCCCGACTCGTGAAATCTCTAATTATTAGTGTGGGGGTAAATTAAGAGTTTTCGAAGTTTCGACACTTGAAGTATCTAGGTGTGATTTTTCTTTTACTCATGAGTCCCAAAACCTCGATTTACGAAATCCCTAAATGGCATCTTGTGGTTAAGTATCGATCGATGGACAAGATCCCGTCAAAATATCTAAGGTCACTCATGACCATTAGATTGGAGGAAGAAACGAGGGTGTTAAATGCCTGAACCTCTTTGTTTTATCTTCGTGAGTAGATGAGGAATCGGGACCATAGATCCCAAGATCGATGGAGGTTACCTGGACCGTCCATTTCTAGAGGACACGTGGCTGTTGGTCGGAGTTTCGGCACCTAGTAAACCAAAGGGCAAGAACCCTTGTCATTGCAAGCCACGAAATCCTGGTAAACGAAACCCCGAATCAGTTTAAGTGTGAATAATTTTGAGAAAGGTGAGATTTGATCATGACCATTGATCATCCTGAAAAGATCATAATGGCTGATCATGGGTAAAGGTCACAGCCGTCCATCAAAGGGACATGTGGTTTCCAATCGACATTTCAGTGTTTTGGCACCCGGGAAACCAAAGGGCAAGAACCCTTGTCTTCACAAGTCGTGAAAGCTCGGTACCCAAAACCCTAATGTGCTTTGTGGTAGAAAAAAGGAGTCCTGAAAGGATCTAGATCGTCCATCGAAGGAGACGTGTGGTGAGCAGTCAGAGTTCAAGGAAAGCTCTGAAATCCTGTGGACCATTGGATCCAAATCCTCGAGGACCGTTGATCTGCTACATGAATCCCCATATCAAGATTCGGAGATTGGAGTGACAAGAGTTTTGGATTCATTGCATCATGAAATCTCGGTTCATGAAACTCCAAAAAGATCTTAACCATTGGATCCAAGACATTAAGAGTCATTAGATCTCATACAAGAACTCGAGTATCAAGTTTTGGGGTTTGAAGAGTCGAAAGACTTGACTCTCTTTCATTTCAAACTCTCGATTTCTGAAATCCCGATACGGCTAGGACCTTCAGATCAACAGAGGATTATAGATTTTGATCTCTCTTTTGAGGGGAACTTCAGTGATTACAGAGTTTTGAGGATTTGAAAGGGAGAGGAAGAGACATCACATTGCATTTTCCCAAATCGCAAAAATTTGGTAAGGGCTTTGTCGATTCAGTGCATGGTCACGGCACAGGGTCACATGGACAAGACCCAAGTGGGGAGCTTGTCACTTGCCAGCCCTTTCGGGGTTGGACATTTTGGCATTTCAGGGTTTTCAAAGTCGAAAGACTTGACTCGCTTATATCACTGAGTTTCAAAATAAGAAATGGTGCACAGTTGTTTGGCCAATGGTCATAACCGACGATCACATGGAGGTGGAAAAGGGAAGAGATAGTCTGTGCTAAGACCCCATAATCATTTCATGGATTTTCATCCTAGATAAATAGGTGAAAAATTTACTATGCCTTAGTGGGTGTGTGAAAAATTGGTATCATAGCATGGTTACAACACTCGGCCTGCTTGGGCTCATGAACGAGTTGTGCAGAAGCTCCATTCGGAACACTCCTAAAAAGAGTAAACCCCCCTGTCTTAACCTTCCTAATCAAAAGAAGAAGTTAAGAATGAAAAACCCCTATTGTGTGTGTGTACATGAGAAAATATGAATTATGTACTGGGTATAAATAAATATATATATTGACTAACAACCAACATTTTTCCTTTTGCACAAAAGTGGAAGATCAACTGTGGAAAATTATCAATGCATAGTATGGTGACTAACCATGAAGTGGGAGAGGGCTCCCACAATAGAGACGAAGATTCTGATGAAAGGAGGGTAATAGGGACCCATTCATATCTAGATGAGATTGTTAGGAGTCTCATGGTCGAATTACAAAGATGCAAGGCTCACAATGAAAGGATGATGAAAGAACAAGAAAATAAAATAGAAATTAATGCAATTTTACTACATAGTTTATCTGATCTACAAAGACAAATGCAGCATGAACCTAAAAATTAGACACATGGTCATATCAATGGAAACACTGAGAGGAGCACCTCGAAAAGGGTCCACCCTAGATGTAAAGGACAAGCATCAGATGATTCCTATGAAAAGGAAGCTGGCGATTCAGAGGGATCTTCTAGAAGCAGAACCAGTTCCTATTCTCGAAGGAAATAGAAGAAGCAAAAGTATTCCAAAGTTCGAAAATTTGAAGAATTTAGAAATTCAAAATCACCCTCCTTTGACGGTGAAATAAAGAAGGGAGAGGAAACAGAGGCCTAGCTGCTTGGACTAAAGAAATATTTCAGAGTCCATGATTTTTCAGAAAATTTGAAGGCCCAAGTGGCCACCTTAAACTTGAATGGAAAGGCTTCCATTTGGTGGGAAGACCTTAAGAATGTTAAAGGGGTTCACGAAGAGGACTTGTCCTGGAAACAATTTGAGAAATACTTCTGGACGAAGTATTTGTCAGAAAAATATTTCGACAAGAAGACTAAAGAGTTTTATGAACTCAAACTGGGACAACTCACTATAGAAGAATATGTCAACAGAGTCCTTGATTTTTTGAGGTATGTACCTTATATAAAATAATAAAATGCAAAGGTGTAATGATTCATCAGTGGGATACCCAAAGACTACCATAACATAATTGAATTTGATGAGCCAAAGACCCTAGAAGGCACTATTCAAAAGGCAACCTATTGTCATGAACAGTTTGGGCATCGAGCAGAACCTTGTGAAGGATGTAAATAGAAGAATAGTTCAATATTTTAGAAAAAGGGAATTAAATCCCTAGGGTTTAAGAACTATAAGAAGAACCCAAGAAGGAGCTTCCCAGCCCGAAGTATGCACCATCAGAATTTTCCCTCCTTGAGCAGAAATAAAACTTATGGACCCATATCAGTGAAGACTGATAACCCAAAGAGAGAACCTTTGAAATGCTGGGGTTGTGGGGAAGAACATCTATTGAGAGACTATCAACACCGACAATAGAATAGTCAGAGGATTTATAACATCCAGGAAACTACCATGGTCAATGATTTTGCCAGGAGTGTGCCACAAATTTATGTAGCCTTGGATAATAACCAAGCCGACCACCAAGCTTCAGTAGTTGAAATAGAAGGTATGATTTCCAACCATCTGGTGTCTGCTTTAATTGACCCTGGTTCAAATTTGAGTTACATAGCTCTTAAAGCTGTTGATAAGTGTAAACTGCAGCAACAAAAACATACCAAGCCATGGTTGGTATAGTTAGCCACCGGCACCAAAAGAAGGGTAGCAGAGGTTATACCAATTTGCCAATTGATGTTGGGTAGATTCCCCACCCAAACAACCCTTAACTTATTACCCCTGGGATCGTATTATTTGTTGATTGGTATGGACAAGCTAGCTTCCGATAAAGCCATATTGGACTATTACCATAAAACCTTAGAATGTGTAAGTAAAGAAGGGAAAAAGATAACCCTTCAAGGGATCCGAAAACCTGTCTGGGTGAGAGAAATATCAGCTCTGCAAATGAGAAAGTATTGTCAAAAGGGATGTCCCCTATATGCAATACAAGTTTTGAAAACAATCGAAGGTGACAAACCAAGACCTGACAATCACCCTATCCTGAGAGAATACAGATATGTGTTTCCGGAAAAAGTATCGAGTCTACCTCTGAGAATGGACATAGAATTCTCAATAGAACTTGCACCAGGAGTGGTGCTGGTGTCTAGAACACCCTACCGGATGAGTACACCCGAGTTAGTTGAAATCAATTTGAAACTAAAAGAAATGATGAATAAGGGATATATTTGACCCAGTGTGTCTCCATGGGGAGCACCAGTCCTATTTGTGAAAAAGAAGGACGGTACCCTTAGACTGTGTATAGATTATAGGAAAATCAATAAGGTAACCATAAAGAACAAGTACCCCTTGCCCATGATCGATGACCTATTCGATCAATTGGGGGGTGCATCTATTTTCTCAAAGATTGATTTGAGGTTGGGATACCATCAAGTCCAATTCAAGGGTGAAGACATCCATAAAAATTCTTTCCAGACACGGTATGGTCACTATGAGTTCGTGGTAGTGCCCTTTGGGTTAACCAATGCCCTTTCCACTTTCATGTGCTTGATGAACAATGTACTCAGTAAATTTCTAGACAAATTTGTAATGGTTTTTAATGACAACATATTAATTTACTCTGAGAATAGAGAAGAGCATGAAGAACATCTTAGGATTGTGTTTCAAGTGCTAAGAGAACATCAGCTCTATGCCAAATTCAACAAATGTGAATTCTTCCAGAAGGAAATACATTACTTAGGCCATGTTCTCTCCGAAGAAGGAGTAGCAGTCGACCCTGAAAAAATCAGGTCTAACATGGAATGGCCTACCCCAAAGGATGTTTTGGACATCAGATCCTTTATGGGATTACCAGGATACTATAGGAGATTTATAAAATGATTCTCCAAGATTGGTTATCCAATCACTGCCTCCAGAAGAAGGGGACAAAATTCCTGTGGACACAGAAATGTGAAGAAAGATTTCAAACCCTGAAACATCTACTGACCCATGCACCCATGCTGAAGATCACCGATACAGAAGCTGACCTCCTTGTGTGAAAATATGCCTATAAGGAAGGGCTCGGAGGAATGCTTATCCAGAAAGGAATTATGATCTGCTATGAATCCTAAAAATTGAATGAGCATGAAGTCAACTATGTGACCCATGATCTAGAGCTAGCTGCCATAGTGCATGCCTTGAAAATGTAGAGGCATTACCTCTTGGGAAAACAATTATACTTATGATAGATCACTGTGGATTGTGATACCTATTTGATGAACCAAAGCTCAATGCTAAACAAGCTAGGTGGATGGCCCTCCTTAGCGAGTTTGATTTCGAAATCAAACACATTAAAGGAAAGAAAAATAGGGTGGTCGATGCCCTTAGCAAAAGTATGAAAACAATTCACCTGGCAGTGTTGAGCACCTGTGAGAGAGATGTCAAGGAAAGAATCAGGAATGCACAAGAAACATATCCCTTTGTCTAGACCATGACCATGTACCTACAACAAGAACTCACCGGGGTAAATTATGAAGGCTACCAGATGACCAAAGGAGGTCTGCTCACTTACATAAATAGACTGTATATTCCAAATTGTGACGAATTGAAGAAGTTCATTATGGATGAACTACATAAAAGACCCTATACTGGTCATCCAAGATACCAGAAGATGATCACTGCCACCAAGAAACAATTTTATTGGCCTGGATTAAAGAAAGACATAGCTGAGTACTTAGCCAAATGCATAGAGTGACAATAGATTAAAGTAGAACATCAACACCCAACAGGATTATTGCAACCATTACCAATCCCAGAATGGAAATGGGAAACCATCTCCATGGATTTCATCACTGGATTACCAACCTCAACCAAATAGAATGATGCCATTATGGTGGTGGTGGATAAATTGAGCAAGTCTCCTCACTTCATCCCCGTCAAGTTGACTTGCAAGGAAATCGATATCGCCCAGGTATTCATGAAGGATATATTCAGATTCCATGGTATGCCGAACGAGATCGTGTCCGACAGAGACACAAAATTTACTTCCGACTTTTGGAAGTCACTAATGGCTAGTTTAGAGACCAAATTGTTGTTTAGAACCACCTATCACCCTCAAACCAATGGAAAAACAAAAAGAGTGAACCAAGTACTTGAAGACATGCTAAGAATGGATGTAATGCATCAACCCAAGAAGTGGGAATACTACCTGCCACTAGTAGAATTCGCCTACAACAACGGCTACGAAGCATCCTTAAAGATGAGTCCCTTCAAATTCCTCTGTGGTAGACCCCGTAACACTCTAGTCAGTTGGAATAATCCCATAAATAGGATTTATTTTGGACCCGACATGTTGAAATAAATGGAACAACGGGTGACTCAAATAAAACAAAACCTGAAGGTCGCTCAGAACTGACAGAAAAGTTATGCCGACCAAAAGAGAACTCCAAGAGAGTTCAAAGCGGGAGATCATGTATATCTCATAGTTAGGCCCAAGAAAAGTTCTCTAAAAATGGGAGCTTATGCCAACATGGCACCTAAGTATTGTGGACCCTTTGAGGTTCTAGATAGAATGGGACCTGTACTAACACTTCCTCCCACAGTAAAAGCACATAATTTTTTCAATGTTTCATTATTAAAGAAATATGTACATGATGCTAATCATATAATTGCTTGGTCTGTGATCCACGTGCAAGAAGAGGGAGAATTTCTACCAGAACCCAAATGCATACTGGACAGAAAGGAAACCCCGCTCCAAAACTTAACCATTGCACAGGTCAAGGTGTAGTGGAGACATTTTGGCCCAGATGAGGCTACATGGGAAATGGAGGATGCCATGAGACAGGCATATGCGATTTTGTTTACTTCTGTACATGCATTTCATGTTGATAGATAAGAACATTGAGGATGATGTTCCTTTAAGGGGGAGGGAATTGTAACACCATGTTTCCCCCAATCTGTAAAAATAACTATACTGGCCAAGAACTGTGGCAAACTCAAAAATGTGAATGTGTGATGTGAATGGACCTTGTGAAAAAGGTTGATGAATGTGAATAATATTATGAATATATATATTGCAGGACTTCTAAGAGGGTATATGTTAAAAAAGAGACCATAATGGCTGGAGAAAGATGGTGGAAGGAACCTGGAATGGTGGCGTTAACTTCCACCGAAACCGATACCATATTTGCACTTCACTAGCCTAGAGAACCAAGAGTGGCTCACTAGCCCCGAATTAAATGACTCATCAGGTTGGTAGGTAAATGGATCCTCATGAGTAATGAGGGATGGGGGTGAGCTGCCCATCCATAGAGTCCTCAGACCTAACCACTGCGAGGAAAATTGTGCCACATGCAACCTCGCCAAATGGAAAAAAGGTAGGAGAGTGTGGGATCAAGGGCATATGCGAGGGAAAGAGGAAGGAAAATAAATATGGAAAAATACAGAGTGAGTGATAGCAGAGAATAACGAGAGTAACCTTCATTCTCGGTCACTAGCAAATAGAGACGCAGTCTCACAGCCTCATGGTCTCAGCTCAGGGGTGGCTAGTGGTAAATCCATTGGGATTCGATGAGCCTACGAATGGGTGGAAACGAGCACCCCTCTCAACATTTGCAATCACGTTTGGTGTTATTTCTGATAAGTGTTTTACATCTTGCATCCTGAAATGTATATTCTGGCATTTATGATCATCTTGCATCTTGAAATTTATATGCTTACATGTATGCTCATAGTCTGTGAATTTTATGAATGGTTTGAATATAAGACTGTCTGTGTGGTGTCTTGCTCAGAAATGGTGGTTGCATTCTTTTATTGGAAGGGCCACGTATGTCTTATGTTTATAGATAGATTTAACTGTATATATGCATATTGAATTAATACAGATTTTCAAGTCTGCTCTCGGGCGATCTGTTACTGTGTTTTTCCTACCTGATGCCTTGGATAGATTTCCTCATGAGGGCAACCTTTCGAGACCACTTCATTACCTTTGAGAAGACCTTCCAGTCTGGTCTTCAAAACCTGGTATAAATTACCTAAGGAACCGAAGGAGGATGTTATATTTTAAGTCTTAAACTCTTGCACGAGGTAGAATGGTCCTCGTAGATCCAAACATTTTGGCATTTCGGTACCTAGAGTACCCAAGGGTGAGTCCCCTTTCACTCGCAAGTCCCGAAAACCTGAGTTGTGAAATACAAAATTATTAGTGTGGGTGTAAATTAAGAGTTTTCATAGTTTCAGCACCCGGAGTATCTAGGTGCTAGTTTTCATGTACTCGCGAGTCTCGAAACCCCAATTTACGAAATCCCTAAATGGAAGCTTGTGGTTAAGTATCGATCGATGGATGAGATCCTGTCGAGAGATCTGAGGTCAGTGGCGATCATTATATTGGAGGAATAAATGAGGGTGCTAAATGCCTCAGCCTCTTTCTTTTATCTTCGTGAGTAGCATAGGAATCGGGACCGTAGATCCCAAGATCCATGGAGGTCACCTAGACCATCCATTTGTAGAGGAAACGTGGCTACCAATCGCTATTTCAGCATCTGGGATACCAAAGGGCAAGAACCCTTATCTTCGCAAGCCATGAAATCCCGGTAAACGAAACCTCGAATTGGTTTAAGTGTGAATAAGTTTGAGAAAGGCGGGATTTGATCATGACCGTTGATCATCCTGAAAATATCATAATAGTTGATCATGGGTAAAGGTCGCAGTAATCCATCAAAGGGACACGTGGCTACCTATCATCATTTCAGTGCTTCAACACCTGGGAAACCAAAGGGCAAGAATCCTTGTCTTCACAAGTCGTGAAATCCCGGTACTCGAAACCCTGATGCACTCTGTGGCAGAAAGGAGGAGTCCTGAAAGGATCTAGATTGTCCATCGGAGGAGATGTGTGGTGTGTGGTTAGAGTTTAGGGAAATCTTCAAAATCCTATGGACCATTGGATCCTTATCCTCGAGGACTGTTGATCTCCTACATGAATCCCCATATCGGGATTCAGGGATTGGAGTGACAAGAGTTTTGGAGTCGTTGCATCGTGAACTCCCGGTTCACGAAACTCCAAAAAGATCCAAACCGTTGGATTCAAGACATCGAGAGTCATTGGATCTCATACATGAACTCGAGTATCAGGTTTTAGGATTTGAAGAGTTGAAAGACTTGACTCTCTTACATTTCAAACTCCCAATTTCTAAAATCTTGATATGGCCAGGACTGTCGGATTAGGGGAGGCTTATAGCTGTTGATCTCCCTTTGGAGGGGAAATTCGATGATTACAGATTTTTGAGGATTCGAAAGGGAGAGGAAGAGACATCGCATCGCATTTTCCTAAATCGTGAAAATCCGGTAAGTTCTTTGTCGATTCAGCACATGGTCACAGAACAGGGTCACATGGATAAGACCCAAGCGGGGAGCTTGTCACTCACCATCCCTTTCGTGGTTCGACATTTCGACATTTTGGGGTTTGCAAAGTCAAAAGACTTGACTCGCTTATATCTTTGAGTCGCGAAATCAGAAAAGGTGCCTAGTTGTTTGGCCGGTGGTCATAACTGACGATCACATGGAGGTGGAAAGGGGAAGAGCTAGCCTGAGCTTATCCCCCGTAAGAATTTTGGGGATTTTGATCCTCGAGAAATAGGCAAAAAATTAACTATGCCTTAGTGGGTGTGTGGCAAATACCATCACAATTAAAACAACTCAATCAAATATTACCTTTATATCTATTGTTGATTCCCTTGTTCAATCTTCTGACAAAGTTGGCCACTTCTTCTTCATCATCTTTTGAGAAGTCATTACTGATGCTATGCGCCTTTTGATTTCCTTTTTGTTTTGACCTTTTGGATTCTTTGAAATCTACTTCTTTTATATATGGATTTTCTTGTTCAGTTCTTATTTCATATGCTATAAAGATTCCATGTAGTTCATCCATGCTTATTGAATCTAGATCTTCTCTTTCTTCTAGTGCTGATATCTTAGGATCAAATCTCATATGAAGAGATCTTAATACTTTTTGAACAATTACAGATTCTTCAACTTCTTCTCCCAATCCTATGATTGAATTCACTGGTTCATCGACTCGTAAGAAGTAATCTACAATATTCTCATCTTCCTTCATCTTTACTTGTTTGAATTGACCTCTGTAAGTTTGAAGATTTGTTGCTTTGAATTTTGAATCTCTTTCATAAATATTTTGAATTTTGTCCCAAATATATTTAGAAAATTTACAATGTACAACTTTGGTATATACCGATTCACTAAGACCATTCAGAAGTGCATTTTTCTCTTTGGAATTATTTTGACTGAGATTCATTGCTTTTTCACTTATTGGTGGAACTTTTGCTTCTTTGTATCCATATACTACTAATTACCAAATTTTGAATCCCTATGCCTACATATATGTTTTTATCCTTCTGCTCCAGAATGCATACTTCTGTACATCAAACTGTGGTATTCCATTTTTATACTTGTTGTTTCTCTCCATGATCTACCTTTCAATGGTTAAACTAATTTCTTAAGGAACCCACTCTGATACAAATTGTTGGATTACTCAGAGGGGGGGATGAATCAGTAATAGAGAAATTAAATTATTTTTAACCATAAAATGAAAGTGTTATATGAATGTAACATTATCATCCAATAGTTGCAGAGTAAGTAAACAATGAAAAAATGAGAAATCATACACATACACAGTACACCAATGTTTTTACGTAGAATCCTAAATCAATAGAAAACCACATAATGCTTTTTCTTATATGTCTTTAAGAATTACATTCATTGGAAGCACCAACTTCCTTTATTTTCCAACTGCAACTAGAAGGAGGCTCCAACCCCCTAGTTTTTCAGGATACAACCTGAGGGAAGATCCAACTCCCCAATTCTCTAGCTACAACCAAAATGACACTACAATCCCCTATGTTCTCCAGCTACAACTGGAAGGTGGCTACAACCACATGTCCTTTCCTCATCCAACAACCCTGACGTAGAAGTAGAATGATGGAACCACTATCACACTATCACTGTGAGATATAATGTTGTAAACGAGTACCAATCAACATGCACCAAACAACTTGCAACAATCTGTAATCAACCTGTACCATAAACAAGTGCATCAACCTTGCACCAACCTGTATCTCAACCTATACCATCAACAAGTGCATAAACCATCCACCAAATATGTACCAATCATGTATCAAATACACATAAACTATGACTCATCAATATGTACCAACATCATTAACTATACACCTCACGTATGTGCCAACTCATCAACTACTTGTTTCAATTATGTACCCAACATGTACCTCAACCAAAATCCATCATCATTTTCACCATCCAAATCTGATTTGTAACTCTGTAATAGACTTGGTGTATATGATCACATACCTGCAAACGCTCCCTAACTTTAACAACAAGAGTCTAGCATTTTCATCAATCTTTACTTTAGTCTCACGTGACTAATTTTGGATTAGTCAAAAACCATAAATTGAAATAATAATAACTATGTACCTATAATGAAAAAAGATCAAAAAATAGTACACAATGTTCTTCAATGTCTTTCATGCAATTCTTCCAGGTTTTACTACTTGGAACCTCTTAGAAAAGGAGTTATAGAAAAAATTACATACCTTGTTGAATTTTGGCTTATTCTAGAGAGAGAACTTGTAAAGCGTGCCCCACATGGAATATTTGTTTTATGGATTTGAAAATGGTCCAAAACATACTAAAGAATGTACTAAACCAATACATTTGATCTTACTAAATTTGGATTTGTTATGAAGAAGTTATGGCTTTTTTACTCTAAACACTTGTTTTAGACTAGTTTCGGGACTAGCCACAAACCCTACTTTCCACGGAGTGTAACTCCAAAATACAACAACCCACAAGATGGAATTTTTATCACAACTACTTGGATATGTTTCCTCAGTGATCTCTATATTTCTTGGTCTGAATCATTCTATAAAACAAATTATTGCAAAAATGGTGAGATGACTTGTAAATAACATACCTTAGAAAACATCATCAAAATAATTTATCCTCCCTTGAATTTTGGCCTTCTTTACTTCACCTTCCCTCTGAAATTATCTTTATATATCCTTTGGTTACCTTATTCACTTTTAGATATTCTATATGCTCAAGTGTGATTAATAAAAAACCTTTCCACTTATTTATACGTTTATGTAACTTCCTCAAGGGGTTACCTTCTAACCGTCTTAAACCACTTTCCTTATTTTAGGGCTAACCCACTTCTAACCACTTGTACACTTAGTGATTTCTCTATTAAATTTCTCTATTAAATTTATTATTTAAATTATTTTTTTTTATCCACTTTGACTTATACTTTTATGTAGATCCCTCAAGGGGATATCTTATAACCATCTTAAACCATGTTCCTTATTTTAGGGCTAACCCACTTCTAACCACTTGTCCACTTAGTAATTTCTCCATTAACTTTATTATTTAAATAATTTATTTTGTATCCACTTTGAATTATAGTACACACATCACTTCACTTTATTATTTAAATAATTTCTTCTTTGAAACCACTTTCACTACTTTGACCTTTTGGGGCTTCTTGAAGAGGGTTCTCCAACTTCACATGGCCATAACTCTCTAACCATGAGGAGTTATATGACGTTACACATACCACTAGAAATGGCATGACATGTACTATCCATATATAATAGTCTTACCTTCAAATATATTAAAAATCATACCATTATACATCAAACAAACTTGGGTCTATTATCCAAACCTTTGTGTTACCAGAATTCTCTACCGAACTTTCTTCAAGGGTTGAAATCAATGAAAACCAACCCAAATAATTAGCATAAACATCATAAATCAACAATGAAAATATTCACCACAACATACTATGCAAGGTGTACCTAATATCCCCTTATTCAATTTTGGGTGGATCTAGGATACAGAGCAAAAGACTTCAATTTTGTTATAAGTATCTCTCTTGTGAGACCACATACAATGGGAAGGATACAATGTACTTTCTCCTTCACTATGCTTTAATATGGCTTTAAATTCATAATATTTCTCTTATGTTCTCAAAAACTTAAGAAAACAATAAATGTCTTCTCAAAAAATGAGTATCTTACAACCTCAGTTCATCATTCACTTACAAATTTCCCTAAGTCATAAAGAAATAATGAACATATCTCACTCATTTTCACTCTCATTTACTAATGAGAACAAAATATTACATTTAGTCACCTCCATATCTTTATGTTAAAAAAAAAAAATTGGTCTTTCATCCGATCCGTCATCTGGTCCTTCATTTGGTCCTCAATCAGATCCTTCATCCAGTCCTCAATCCAGACCTCAATATGAACAAAGATTTTTGCCAAGATTTTGATAATTTAATATCAGTTGAAAAACAATTTGCTTGGAGATTCAAATAATCTAGATATTCTTGTTGAGATTATTATTTTCTTTAGATATGTGTTCACCTTAGATCTTCTTAGCTTTGCGTTTGAAACAACAATAGTAAATCGCAGATCGGTTAAAAATTTTGGAATGATCACAAATAACACATAAAAGTAGGAACAAATCTATGCCCAATCAACACATCAATCAATGTCAGGTGCTAATATTCCAAATTTGACTTGGTTCAAGAATGATCTATATGCAACAGACGATAGATACACAGAGCTGGAAAAACTATGCCAGATCTCCTTGGACAATTGTGTGGATCAGAACATGAGAGAGATATATGAATGGATATGTTCTTAGTTATTGTAGTAGATGATATCGCAGTACTAATTTATCCAATTTATGATGTGTTGCGGGTAGAATAAGTGGATCGTTGGTGTAGATTTATGTTAAATTATTTAAAAAACATTTGTCTTTATCAAATCTTGGAATGGTCCCTGAAACAACACTTGGAATGACACCAGAAATGAAACCTCACATTACAGGAATATTGTTAAGAACCAAATATCAATATATCATAGAAAAACCTCAGAAAAAGTACTCAACTCCTTGAAAAAGATATAATTTCAGATAATAAGCCTCTTCGAGGGGGCAACCTCCTCTTACCCCACTTAAATGTTCAAGTACAAGATGATTCAAAATGAAAATGTATCTTTGGTATATATAGGAGACTAGGAGGTATAATTAAAACTAATGGCCTAAAGCAGACATAAATAAAATAACATTACTAATATAATATGCCCCAATTAAGGGGTAATGAGCCAATAATAGAGCTTAACATGCCTCCCCCCTTGAGATAAGTGTTGTTCGCAATGCTTGAGTAACTCTAGATTCTTATGTATAAAAGATTCATCTTCCCAGGTGGAATATTTAGCCAGTAGTTTCCTCTATTTAATAAGATACTCTGAAATGGATCTATTTCTCAGCTGGTGATTTCTTGTGTTAGTGATGGCTTCAGGATCCAATATGATTTTTCCTTCCTCATCAAGTTCTGGCAATATAGTTTGAACTGGGATCTTGTCGCCTATAACCTTCTTTAAGCATGAAACATGGAATACTGGGTGTACTCATGAAGATGCAGGCAACTCCAATTTGTATGCCATAGTACCAATCTTTTGCAACACCTTATAAGGGCCATAGTACTTTGGTGATAATTTATTATCCTTCTTGGCTTGTTTGAGGGACATTTGTTTGTATTGTTGTAGTCTTAAAAACACCCAATCCCCTACTTCAAAACTTATTTCACTATGATGTTGATCTACTTTTTGTTTCATGCGATTTTGTTCCATGGTTAGGTTGTCCTTTAAGATTTGGAGAACTTCTTGTTGATTCTCGATGTGATCTTCATTTGCTTGAATGTGAGATTTTTATTTTAGAGAATAAGTGATGGAATGAGGGTGGTATCCATAAAGTGCCATAAATGGTGTCATTTTTGTTGCAGTGTGAAAGGAAGTGTTATACCACCATTCTGCCAAGGGTAACCATTTGAACCATTGTGTTTGTTTATCAGAGACAAAGCAACGAAGGTAGCCTTCCATACATTTGTTCACTATGTCGGTTTGTCCATCAGATTGAGGATGATAGGATGAGATATGAGCCAATTGAGTACCCAAACAATAAAATAATTATGTCCAAAAATGTCCAGTGAATATGTGATCCGGATTATTTTCGGCACGAAATGAGAGCGGAGATATAATAAAGAAATGCACAGAGATATTGCAGATATTAAATAATATAACAGAAATGTATCAAAGATGCAACCATAAACACAGATATACAATAA
>JASDQU010243274.1:139895-165899 GCA_032191745.1 Picea mariana | reverse complement strand
ATCCTGTACAATTTCCTTTCCAAAGTAATAATAACACTGTGAGGTATAGACTCATATGCATCATGACGTTTCCATAAATAAGTTTGGCCCAAAACAATATCAGAAACTTCAAGGGGAAGGACATCACACAATACCTAATCTTTCAAGGGCTTGATGTCGTAGGATAGACAACATTGTTGGTTGACGTGAAGATCGCTTCCTTGGCGGAGCCATCCAATGGTGTATGGTTGTGGGTGTGGCATTGTCGACAGGGCCAACCGCTTGACGACCTCCACTGAGATAAGGTTATTCTAGATACTACTATCAATGATGAATTGTAATCGAGTACCCTTCACCCACATATGTGAATGAAAGAGTCTATCTCCTTCCTCTAGCTCATCAGGTTCATCAGGCTGGATCTTGGTGGTAGCAACAGTGGCATTGGGTTCTGCGTCAATAATTAGTCTCCCTTTTCTAGTTCTTAATCTAAGTCAGAACCCACATCTGATTCAGAGGCTTTCACCTCTGCCACCAATGAATTCTTTGAGCAACAATCCACATTTGTATTCCAAGGGATATTATGGAAGTCCCACCACTTCCCAGTGTCTTTCTTCATTTTTCTATTTTCCTTCTTTGTTTGCGGCTTAGATTGGTTTTCCTACAATTTCCCATCTTTGCTCTGCCCTTTTTTTTATGGGCTAGGGCTGCCCTTTCCCTGTTTCTGTTGTGTGGGGTTCCCAGACCCAAACTTCCACGCCTTTTGTTTAAGCTTCTACTCGATTTTGACAATGTATCGATAGGTCGCTCCCAAGGACGAGATGTCCAGAAACTCCATTTATATTTGGATACATCTATGTAGACCATTGTAGTACTTGAGCACCAGATGTCACTCAGAATATTTGATACCCAGCTTGGTGTGCAATGTGTGGAAGATATTTGTGAACTCTGGCACTGTTTGGTCCCTTTCCTGCCACAATGTGGTCCATCTTGTGTACAGGTTGTCATAACTTCCAATAGGGTAGTATTTTTCCTTAATAGAAATTTTGAAGGGATCCTAGGTGAGCGCGACTATAAAAAATTAGGGTTCCTTTGTTTCCTTTTGCTCATAGAAAGTCTCCCATCAATATTTGACATGGGGGGCGACTTTGAGGAGTGAAAATGTAATACTTTATTTATTGGAAAATTTATGGACAGAAAAATACCCTTCTAACATATTCAACCATTTGTCTACAACATCTGCATCTACCCAAACTTCAAATATAGGAATATCAAAGTTGAGTTGTACCTTGAAGGGGGTGATGCCTCCGTTCAAGGAAGATGGGTCGCTTGTTGGTATTCATCGAAGGATTTGCGTAAAACTACCCATCATCTCGTAATTCTGTTGCGCAAGGGCTTCCTCGAGCAATAGTTTAAAAGAATCTCCTATCCCATCGTATTTCTTTTCTCCCACCATGGAAGGTTGCTTGGGTGTGCGAGAGATCTTGTCCTCAAGAGAAACAAGCTTGAGACCCAAATCTTTGTACCCTGACCTCATCGGGGACATGCACTAAAAACGACAAGGAGCATACCACACTGATACCACATATCCAGATTGATCTGGATTTTATGAGAAAAACTAAATGAATATAGATCTATATTATTAAATAGAGATACAATTAACAATAACAGAGATACATTAAAACTTGGATTGTTCTAGATTGATCCATATTTTATGAGTAGAAAGAAATGAATAAAGATCTATATTATTAACACAGAGATAAAATGAAAAATAACAAAGATACAATAAAACTTGGCTTCTATTCAATAAAGAAATATGTTGAAATTGTAAAATGAAGACTGAAACAAGCTTGCTACAATAATGGTGGATTATCTCTGAGAAGAGATGTGATGGTTGCACTCATTCGCAATAACATGAGTACAATGAGGCTCCAAAGGCCTTTTTACATAAAACATGAATTCCAAAACCCTATACATCCAAAAACCTAACCCTAGGAGATGAAGCATCAAAATTCATGTGGGCCCTGTTGGGGTAAGTTAGTACATCAACTTCCCGGGGTCGTCAATTTTGCATACGATCTATGTTTTATGTGTTAGATACCTCGTCGGAAAGGTATATCTGAGAAGTAAAACTTACACATAGGTTTAAGGTATAAATTTGGAAATTCCTTCCCCCAAAAAAGTAAAAAACAAAACGTCATTTAGAGCCTCAAAATGGCCCCAAAAATTTGGGACTTGAAAAACTATAAAAAAATTACCAAAATGAAAACTACAACTGCCAAGATGAAACTTGTATCAGAGTTGGATGGAAGAGGTGGGTGGCCACTGATATCCACCTGGATCACTTGGCCAAGCTTGGATCAGGAACATAAGAATCTTTCACCTCCTTGTTGATCTCTAGGGTTTGTTTACTCAACCCTCAAAACATTCAAGTTGCAGAGCTCAAAGATGCTAAGTGAAAAATAACACAAATGAGGAGTGAGATGCTCTCATCTATCTTTTATACCTCCATATTCTAATTTTCATTTGAATTCTAAATTATTACTTTATTTCCTCCTCTAAGTCAATTAACCTTTTTATTTCCTCCACATGCCAAGTGTCTCTAAGGTTCAAGAGGTTGAAAAACATCTTACAATATGTGATTCCATTCTCCATACCCTCAAATACAATTTGGTGATGGCTCAAATCACATGAAGTAGTAAGCCAATCAAGGTCATTCTGAACATCAATTTTTTGAAGGGGACCAAGTGTTTTTGCGTTTGCAACCTTATAAACAAACTTCACTCAAAGCTGACCATTGTTAGAATATTTCTCCCAAATTTTATGTTCCTTATGCCATTCTCAAGTGTGTGGCGCCCATTGCCTACCAGTTAGCTATGACTAGTGATTCTAAGCTCCATCATGTTTTTGATGTCTCATGCTTAAAGAAGGTAATTGGAACTAAGTTCCAAACTCAAACTCGCCTCCCTAAGTTGAATGAAGAAGGTTCCATTTTGTTATATCCCCAAGCAATATTGTACCAACTTGAATTTCAAATCCATCAATGCACCATCCAGGAAGTGTTAGTGCAATGGAAAGATACAACTCCAGAAGATGCCACCTGGGATCCTGCTACTATTCTGCAACAATTTCCTCATCTCAAGCCTTGAGGACAAGGTTGTTTTTAAAGGGGGAGGACATGTTAGGGACCTATCCTCCCTAACCCCTCATGCAAGTAGATTAATATATTTTCCATTTAATAAACTCTGACATTAGTTTATAAGGCCTATTTAATAAATGAGAATGAGTCAATGTAAGAAGACCTCATAGAAGATTCTACTTCTAGAAATATCTTCTGCTAGAAGGTTATTTAGAAGATATAATTAGTATAAATAAGAGTGGGAGGCATGATAATTTTTTTCTTGAGAATTATTGTAATACAGCACTGTTGTGCTAGAGGTTGCCCCCTCGAAGAGGCAAGTGAACATTGTTTCCTATCAATAAAGGTATTATTTTGGTGTTGTGTTTTCATATATTGTGTTGTTTCGTTGTTATTCTCTGCAATATTTTTGTTTTCAACTATTATAATAGATATGGTACCTTACATATTTAAAAATATCATTTTTATGATTTTGTTATGGAGTTTTATTAAGAAAATATGTCAAGACTTGTTTAGTGGTGAGGAGTGAGAAGTTTTATTCTTTTTATTAAGTTCAAATTTTATATATCTTATATGATATCTTGTTCAAGGTGAGGAGTGAGAATTTTTATTCTCTTTGTTAAGTTTCAAATTTTATGGCCCTTACATGATATCTTGATCAGGGTTTATTTTTATGAGTTGCGTTTAACACTACAAGGTAGTTGTGGGACATTTTTTATGAGTTTTTTTAACACTACAAGGTAGTTGCGGGGTAACTCTTTGTCAAGTTTCAAATTTTATGGACCTTACATGATATATTTATCATGGTTTATTTTCATGAGTTGTTTTGACACTATAAGGTAGTAGGTAGTTGTGGAGCATTTTGAAGTAGGGTTAAAATTATGACATTTGTCATGGATGTCATGGCTTGTGTTCACATGTTACAAACTTAAGGTCAACACGTGTTTTCCTTAAGGTGTATTATTTTTTGGATATTGGGTTGTTATTCACTCTCGTATACTCTAAAATCCATAGAATGACATGTCCTTGGAGATTTACTTTACTCTTAAAAAAAAAAAAAAATTATAGAGAAAGATAATAATTTTAACTTCATTATTACTTTGATAGCTAACAATGGAGTTAGAAAGATCCTTTTCTGTGTTTATATCTGCATTTTTCTTTATAATATAATATGTAAACAAAGGACATATAAATATAAAATATCTTGTTTTGAGAGATTCATTGCATGATTATTTAATATTTTAGTTATTTATTGCCGCCCATTTGTATGAAGTTAATCTTGTAACAAAAAGACCCTTTCTTACCACAAATCTAATAAGAATTTGAAGAAATTTCGAGCATGATCAAAATTTCATTATGATCCAAGTTCCATACATGTTGGAATGATGCACATAGAGGTTTTTCCCAATTCTGAATTGTGGGCCTCCTAAGAAAAATAATAAAATTAGAGTTAAAACAATAAAATCAGAGTTATGAATTTTCAAAGGGAAAGAAAGAATACTATTTTTTATTAATTGTATTTTTGACTTATCTCTTTATAGGTTTACTCAAATTTCAAGTGTAGGCACTCCTTGGATGTGGAATTAAATTCCACATCCAACAATTATGCACTCTACATACTTTTGATAGATGTGTAGTGAGATATAAACTATGGGTCTATCAAAAGTATGCAGAGTCATATTCATTAGATGTGAAATTTAATTCTTCATCCAAGGAGTAACTACACTTGAAATTTGAGTAAACCTATAAGGACATAAGTTGAGAATATGATTTTAAAAAGTGGTTTTCTTCATTTCCCTCCAAAATATTTACCCTTGTAATTGACCTCATCATATTGAATCCTATTGGTTATTTTAAAGTTGATTTTATAGTACATTTTTTGTTTTGAGGCCCAATTTTTACCTCAAAATTCCCCTAATATTAATGGCTCCATCTTTCATGAGAAATAATGACTAATTTCTCATGAAATTGAATAGTCTACTTGGCATTAGTTGCATCATTCACATAGATGAACTAATAAATGAGTCACATAGTTTCAATCCATTTTCACACATATATTCGATAATTAGGACATTGCAAAAAGGTCATTTGTTCCAATATATTAAAAAAAATGGTTATAATTTGCATTAGAAAGTGATTGCGAATGCATTGTACAACATAATAATACAATGGACTTATTAGAGGATTCACTTTCAAGAAGTCCCAATATTAAAAAATTGTTACATATAAATTGACCTACTTTAATAAAATTGAAAGTATGGTTGAGGAGCCGACTAGAATAGATCCTAAGATATTATTCTAAGAGTAAAACTATCTTGCAAAACATTTAAAAACTTGAGATTAAAAAAGGAAATTCCCTCTCAGAGCTTCTTGCTTGATGCTTGGTTGTCGTTGGTTTACGAGTTGAGCATTTTCCATCTCCAAGTCTCTAGGAGATTGGTGGAGAGTCTCCTTGTCCTTGAGCACTGTAGTGATAGACCCAATTGAAGCCTTTGTGTGAGAAAAAAAAGAATAGGATCTCCTGGAAAGACCCAAAATAAATTCATACAACATACTTCACTCTGCTCTAGCTTTTCAATTTGCTTACTTTGATTGGCCACAACCTTTAAAATTTCTGCATTCTTGGCATTTTGGATCTTAGTTTGACTAGATAATCTATTATTGAGATGTGATATGGATACCTACATACTTACAAGGAGGCAATCACTTATCCTTTGTGTGCGATGAAGGTTGGAAGATTCACATAGGAGACATCACCCAAAGTGATTGTGGCTTTCCATCTTCAACCAATGCCCTTCCCTCTTGACCAAAAAATAAGAAGATCCATTGTCTAATTTCTTATGAGTGATAATAAATAGAACCTAGGAATTCAACAGTTCACAAAGCCTTGGAAAGGAACCATAGAGAATCATAGAGAAACCATCCTCAACTTAGCTACAGATTGTCGAAGGATTGAAAGAGAGTCCCAAAGAACCACAAACGACACGAGACTCATAATGATTCTAGCAGAGCAGGAAAATCTTGAATGATCCCAGGTGTATTGTGCCTAGACTTAATCACCACTTTAAGATCCATCACTCCAAGCTTGTGTGAGAAAGGTGGTGGAGGACGTGAGGACTTAAATGCCCATCCCCTCACTTGAAAGGGTAGTTTCAACATGTATTGATTAATAACAACCATTTGTGAACCATATAATACCTTAGAAAATGAACTAATAACAATGAACCTAGGGGATGCAGGAAAAGCTTATGATCCCACATTTGTTCTTATGAATCTTTCAACTAGCGCCACTGCTCCATTTACTAGAATTTTCCTTGTTATTGAAAGGCCTAAGTATCTTCATCGTCTACCCTTCCGTTCTAATATGATTTTAACTCAAATATATTTAATTATAAAAAAAAATCCATAAACAAATGTACTTATTATCTTAAGTAAATCACTTTAACAAATATTATACTTTATCTATCATTCATTCAAAACTTTATTTGAACTAAAATATTAAATACGCTACACCATTATTAGTCCCTGCCGAAGGCGCAGAGGGACTATAGCGATCGATGATTCGTTGACTTCATATTAATATGTCCTTTGACTATAAATTTTCGCATCATCTGTATTATTCGTACTATAAAAGTAAAAACATTATTTTTTATATAATAAAAAAACCCTTATATGTCATCGTCTCATTGGAGAATATATTGGAGGTCTTATTGCCAGCTTCCTTGTTCCCAATGTTGTAAATGTTTAGATATCCAAAGTTTTGAGCTTAGATGCTCTTTTTTAATTTTTATTACATTTTTACTGAAATGTTTACATATCGAAATTTCTTAGCATCGATGTTGCTTTTAATGTTATTACTATTATTATTATTATTCCTTGCCGAAGGTGTAAAGGGACTATAGAGATCGATAATTCGTTGACTTCATATTAATATTATTATTTCTATTTGTATTGAAATGTTTACATACCGAAGGTTTAGAGCATTGGCACTTTTTTTGAGGTGTTTGAATAGGCCTGACAACTTAAATGTTTACATGGCCAAGGTCCTGAAACAGGATGGAAAAATTAAATGAATGCATACTGTGAGGCCCTTAAACAACCTGACAACCTTAAATGTTTACCTAAATAGGCTTCTCGGAGTACATTTTTCCCTGAATTTTTCCATACAATGTTGCAATGAATTTGGACAATATTGTTGTGAAGGATTAGATCTTGTCACTGAGAGGGGGGGAGTGAATCAGTGACACAATAATTTTATAAATTTTATTTTGTTAATGAAAAGAAAATTTTAACACAAAATTTTATCGTGGAAACCAATTGGGAAAACCACAAACACTTTTCTATTAACTGCAAAAGTTTGTTTTTACATGTTACACAAAAGGAAGATGTTCTTCCTCTTAGATCAACACCAACTGATCAGGATGCACCCACACCCCTTTTCACCAGCACCAATTGGTAGGAGGCTTCAAACCCCTGTTTAGTCAGCTACAATTGATAAAGAAGCACCAAATCCCCTGTAGGGACCAACCTGCCCTTGCACCACCCAACCACCCTTATTTACTAAATCTGGAAAACTTTTGTATCATGTCTTCACTACATCTCTCTCTTCTTATGTGATTTAATATCTTCTAATTCGGACTGTAGAGACACGTTCTTCTCACCAATCTTTCTTGTTTATATAATCTTCAAAATGACATGAGTTATAACGCATTGTGTCCTTTCGCTTGGACCATCACACCTCTTCATTTAACTTAACCATAATCACTGCAACTACTGCAAAAATTGAGTTCTGCTGAGGCACTTCATTCAAACCATTACATATGGCTGACAGCGCAAAACCACGAGCTTATCGACTTAATCAATGTATAATATTTTTCCTTTAATTCTCTAATTCTATATGACCATAGGTGGTGACCAGGCGCTAGGCTAAGCGATTGCTTGATCATGTATCAGAATCAATGGTCCTATTTTAATATCCCAATTATATGGACAATTCTCATTTACTTCAGGACTTCGGGGGTTCGGATAATCGCTGCTCTGTTTTCCTCTAGAGTGATCACCTGTTGAATAAGTCATAAAATAGTGGATACCTCTTGGTGTCAGTTAACACTTCCACTTACACTATCCTTCCACTGTACTAGATCAATGGTTGAGAATTCTCTTGAAGTGTTCTTCATATCATACGACTCATGTCAGCTTCAGGACTTCGACTTTCGGGACTTTAGGACTTAGGTCATTTGCTGGTGGTGAAACTTCTGAAGTAAAACTCTTGGAGTGACATAAATTCTTGACATCACTTGTTGACATGGAACGGGTCGAGTGGCTATCACGTGTCACTCAGATTCATGATTTACACATCCCTGAAATGTCATTTTCATCTTGACACTTGTCGTTATCTGACTATGCCATGTGTCATTGCTGACATGGTCTGCTGATGTAGATCTCCCGATGTGGCACATATTGTTCTTCTTGATCTAACGATCATAATACTATCTGAAATGTATCTCAGATCTATGACTAAGAGTGACTTCAGAATTCCAGCCTTGGGGACTTTAGGTAATTTGATCTCTCCACTTCCCAGTTCTCCTGAAGTGATATTCCCCGAAGTGTAACCTCCTCACAACTTATAACCCGAAATGAACTTTGTTCGTTGATCATGATCTTAGGTCGATGTCTCGATCTGTCTGCAATGTTGTTTTTCCTTGGTTTAAATCCAGCGACTCTTATTCTTTGATTATCCTATCCTTCCACTTTAAAGTGATCCAATAGCTATCAGGAATTCAGGTATTCGAGATCTCAATTCTTTTTCCTTTCTTATCCTATACTTCCACTTAAAGTGATCCAATGACTATCGGGAATTCGGGTATTCGATATCTCAGTTCTTTTTCCTTGCTTATCTTATCCTTCCTCTCAACTTGATCCATCAGTCAAGAATGGTCTCGAAGCAGATCAATGATCAAGGATGATTGCGGGGTCCTCAACTAGCATGAATTTTAGAACTATCTTTGAGTTCTGCAATGGAAACTGCTCGTTGGTAGTGGAACTGATGCCAACCGTAGATCTATTGATGGGTGACCATCGATGGTCGATGTGGATTCTAGAACCATAACTTGCAGGTGGTTTATCATGTTACTCAAACTTCACAATTGAAGTTGTGTGATTGTTGGTGGATCAACCACAGTCGTCGATATTTGAATCTATAAGATCTGAAGGTCCTAACTAATTGTGGGATTGGAAATAACACGTTGTTTAATTCTCCTTTCACTCTCCGCAATATATCCCTACCATTGATCTGGTGCTTGGGTATCCGACGGTCGTGAATTAATCTAATCATTTGATGGACCAACCATAGTTTTCGATCTGTGAGTCGATGAGATTTGACAATCTAAACTAATTGTGGGATTGGAAATAGCGTGTAGTTTAATTCTCCCTTCGCGCTTCGCAATCTATCCATGCTCTTGATTTGGCTTGCATATTCGATGGTCACAACTTGATCTGATCATTGACCAATCCTCCAACGGTCCTTAAGCCCACAGTCACTCATGTGACTGACGTCTATTTCATGAGACGATCAACATCATCAATTTCTTGATCGGACGACTGCTGAGGCTTCTCACCTTTTCCTGTCCATCGATTGACTTCTCAATCTTTCCATCGATCCCAACGACATTTATACAATGTGTTCTTCCTTCTGAGATTTGATCTTCATAACCCTCCTGATATTTAATCTTTGCATACCATCCTACTTTTTGACATCAATGACAACACATTAATGACACTATGTTGAACAATCTCCCCCTTTGTCATTGATGGTAACACACCAAATTCATACACAATCTCCCCCTGTGATGGTGCTTCAATCTTTTGAAGTTACTCTCCCCCTGTGATGATGCTTCAATCTTCTGAAGTTACTCTCCCCCTTTGACATCAATGTAAAATGGTTGCTTCCTCTATGGTAAATCACTGTTTATTTTTATGCTTCTGACCGGAATCTAAACTCGGGTAACTCCTCTTGACTTTGATTGATGTCTCCCCCTGAATTGGTGCCAATTGATGCATTATTTTCTTGAGAGATTAGATTTGAAGAGGGATTACTCCCAATCTTTTCCTGAGATATTCAAATGCATATTTTCTTAAGGGTTTAGTGAAATATCTTCCACATGTTCTTTTGTTGGTACATATTCCAATTTAATGTTCTTATTTTTAGCCTGATCTCTTATATTATGGTATTTTATGGGAATGTGTTTTGATTTTGAGTGTTGGACAGGGTTCTTGGAGAGACTTATAGTTCTTGTATTATCACAGTAGATAGTAGTATGTTCCTCAAATACCATTTTGATGTCCTGTAAGGTTTGTTTCATCCATTCCACTTATGTGCAACATTCTTCTGCTACAATATACTCAACTTAAGTGCTAGACAGGGAAATTGAGGACTATTTCTTGCTTATCTAGGCTACTAATGATTCTCCTAAAAAGAATGCTCCTACACTTGTACTTTTTCTGTCATCTACACAACCTACCCAATCTACATATGAATAGGATTTTAAAGTGAATGAATCCTTGCTAGGGTACCACAAACTAAGATCTATGGTTCCTTTCAAATAC
The DNA here is from genome assembly GCA_032191745.1 of Picea mariana. Lineage (NCBI taxonomy): Eukaryota > Viridiplantae > Streptophyta > Pinopsida > Pinales > Pinaceae > Picea > Picea mariana. The sequence goes on along the minus strand of JASDQU010243274.1, from coordinate 155,179 downwards.
CTAAAGATTCTTTTCACAACTTGAACACGACACTCTTTTGGTGTTGCTTGGAATCTAGCCACCATCCCAACAGCTTGCTTGACATCAGGTCTAGAAGTTGTTACATAGAGTAAACTCCCAATCATTGATCTGTAGTGTTTTGGATCTACAGCTTTGGACTCATCTTCCTTGCTTAGTTTTCATCCAACTGTCATAGGTGTACTAACATGTTTGCAATTCTCTAACTAGAATTTCTTAAGCATATGTTTAACATACTTAGACTGATGGATAAAGAATCATGTTTTGGACTGTATTATTTGTAATCCAAGAAAGAAATTCAGTTCACCAAGAAAGGGAATTTCAAATTCTTGTTGCATACTTCTAGAAAAGTCCTTACTCATTTTTTCATCATCACTGCCAAATATAATATCATCAACATATACTTCCACAATAATCATGTTATTACCAACAATTTTACAATAAATATTGTTGTTTGTTGATCCTCTTTTGAGGCCTTGTTTTTGTAAATAAGAATCTAACCTTGCATACCATGCTATGGGTGCTTGTTTTAGCCCATAGCATGCTTTCTTTAGTTTACAGACATAGTATCCTTAGCTAGTTAATTGGAATCCTTCTAGTTGCTCAATATAGACTTTGTCTTCTAAGTTTCCATTGAGAAATGTTGACTTGACATCCATTTGGTACACTTTAATTTTTTTTTAGCTGGAGAAAGCTAAGAACATCCTAATTGCCTCTAATATGGCCACAGGTGCAAAGGTTTTTTCATAGTCTAATCCTTCAACCTAAGCATACCCTTTACATACCAATATGGCTTTGTTTCTGATTACTTTCCCATTCTCATTCATTTTGTTTTTATACACCCATTTAGTTCCAATGACATTTTTATTTTTTGGTCTTGGAACTAGTTCCCAAGTTTGATTTTTTTCAATTTGGTCCAATTCTTCATTCATAGCATTGGCCCAATTCTCATATTTACATGCCTCTTTGATTGATATGGGCTCAATATGTGACAAAATTGTTATTTCTGTCAGATACAAAAGTTGTCTTCTTGTGTGCACTCCATCGCTCTTATTTCCAATAATCAGTTCTTCAGAATGATTCTTTTGAGTCATTATTGAGGGTGTCTTTGTGTATCTTCTTGGGGATTCTTCCCTTGTCTCTTCTTCTCGAATATATTCTTCATCTTCACTAGTATCCATATCATCCTCTTCCCTTTCTTCTTTATTCTCTTCTACTTCATCTGCTTGTGTACCAACTGACTCATCATCTTCTTCATCTTCACTGTCAAGTATGGTCTCTTCATGCTTGATCTTTATCATTTTTAAATCATCCACCTTGACATCTGCACTCTCAACAATCTTATGTAATCTAAGATTGTAGCATCTGTATGCTTTCTTGGTAGAAGCATATCCAAGAAAGATACCTTCATCATATCTAGCATCAAATTTTCTGAGATTCTCATCAAGCCTTTTGATGTAGCACTTACTTCCAAATACCTTGAAGTATTTTACCGAAGGAGCTCTTCCAAACCATAGTTCATAAGAAGTCTTATCACTATTAATCCTGAGCTGACCTCTGTTAAATATGTATATTTTTGTTCTTACAACTTACCTCCAATATCCATCAGATAATCTTGCTTTATTGAGCATAGTCCTTGCAGCCTCTTGGACTGTTCTATTCCTTCTGTCAACAATCCCATTTTGTTGAGGTGTTCTGGCAGCAAAGAATTTTCGTTTTATTCCATGGGTTTCACAGAAGAGATCAAACTCTTTTGAGGTGAAATCGCCGCCATTATCTGATCTAAGACATTTGATTTTTGTCTCTTTTTCATTTTCAACAAGGGTCTTAAAAGATTTGAATTTGTTGACTGCTTCTGATCTTTCCTTGAGAAAACATACCCAACCCATTCTAGTAAAATCATCAAAGAACATCATAAAGTAGGACTCTCCTTGCAAACTCTTGGTCCTTGTAGGTCCACAGATGTCGGTGTGAACAAACTATAAAGGTTTTGAGGTTGAGTATTCTTTTGTTTTGAAATTTATTCTAGTTTCTTTCCTAGTTGACAGTGTCTACACATAGGATTTGAGGGTTTTATGATCTTTGGCAAGTTTCTTACTGCCCCAAGATTCTTGACTTTCACTAAATTGTCAAAGTTAATGTGCCCCAAACTTCTATGTCATAGCCAACTTTCATCTACTAAATTTATATGACACTCCTCATTCAATTTTGTATTTAGTATATATACATTCTTGGGAGTTCTAGGAGTAGTACCAACCAATTTACCCGAGTCCTCTCTCCTAATATCACATTTCTAGGAATCAAAGATGCAGAAGTGCCCCTGATCACAGGTTTGGATGACACTTAAAAGGCTAGGTTTCAATTTTTCAACAAGCAACACATCCTTGGCTTCGTCATTTCCCAAACTCATAGTGCATTTCCCAAGTATGGTACCTGAAGCGTGTCACCAAATGTAACTTTACCCTTTTGTTTCTTTAAGTTCAAAAACTTTTCCTTGTTTCCTGTCATATGTTTTGAGCACCCACTTTCAACATACCAAAGATCTTCTTTATCTTGATCTTTCAAGGCAATGATACATTCCTCTTTTGATGTTTTTTCTTTCCAAAGCTTCTTTTTCTCTCTAATGGACTTTGGTTTTTCTGAGACTTCCATTAATATGCAACTATTGGCCTTATGTCCATAGTTATGACATCTGAAGCATTCTAGGTCCCCTTCTTATAGAGATGCAAAGGAGTTGCATTTTCTACTTTTAACTTGATTTACTATTTGGTTATCTTTAAGGTTATAGTGTGTTATCACCCTAACAATTTTTATCGGGATCTAAAAGATTCTAAGTTTAGTGAGACACTATACCATAGTAGAGGCGCGATAGTTCAGGGCACTTGGCTATATTCCGCGGCATATGAATTAATGTAGTGGAAGTGGGAAGGGAGTAGCTCGGTGGACTGTTGATCTTGAAGAATCTTAGATCTACGGTCAAAGCCTACATCAGACAAAAAAATAGCACAGAACTTAACATCGCGAAGGCAGACCGGGGAAAACTACTCTGGTTTCGACGGGGAATGCATGGCGCTCTTACACACACATTGAGGGAGATGGAGGATTACCTGAAACCACTTTTCCTATGGCCTCGATGTCACGTGGTTCAAAACATCATGTCAATAGCTCGTGGGGAGGATGGCGGTTGGTCAGAACACCTCACATTACCGGTCCAGGTACTTTCCCGGATGACGTAACAAAAGGACGTTGTCACATAACTAACTCAAGGCTCATCATTCGAAGTGGATTGATGAAGCATGGCACACCAATTTACTGTGACAGTAATTCATGAGAAAAGTACACAAACCATCAAATCTCAGATATGAATCATTTTCTCCTATTCTGGGAAATTGTCATCTTATGCATAAGAAAAAAAAGATCGGCATGTGCTCCTGAATTCTGTAAACTCATAGGGTGGCCAAATCAAGGTCTCTGTGAATTCAGGAAGGCATGGATAATAACCGTCAAACGGTGTTTGGCACGACTGGGTTCTCAGCTAAGGTACCAGGCAGGTCAATAAGTAAGAATGAAAGATGGGTCTTGTAGATGCTGGGGACTAAATTTCATACCGAACCTGAAACTGAGACAGAGTCGGGAGTAAAATTAAACCCTGTTATGAGGGATCTTGTCATAAATGAACACGAAGACAACACCTGCCACCCAGCCGTAAAGAAGAAGAGGAGAAAAAGGAGGAAATCGCCAAGCTGAGGTGAATCCTCAGGTAACATTTTGGTGTATTTCAAATAGTTTTGGACATATGTCGGCTTAAGAGAAGGGAGTCCTGATATGACAGACCGATTACTAACGGTCCCTTTAAATAATACAATTGTTATTCCTTTTTGTAACTTGTATCTGTTTTTAGAATTATGAGGAAGTCGAAACATTTTAAATTCCATATGAAATTCCTCTATATATGCTTGGCCTCACGAGTATAGAAGCATGGAGAAAAGAGGAGCCTGCCCTCTGTGCAAGAAAACTTTATAAATCTCTGGGGATGGAATGAATACATGGGTGTAGAGGCATATTTTGGGACTTTTTATGAAAAGATTCTAATTGGTGGTGTTATGAGTCTCATTTTCTCTCATAGTGTGTGATTCCTGTTATTCTGTATTTTCATTTTTCTTTCTTCTGTCTAAATTGAGAAACTAAAAGTCCATAATTCATTATTCAATGCTCTCATTTTGGCGATTTAGACTATGTTCATCTCTTCCAAACTATTTCAAAATTCATTACTATAATGCTCTGATAATAGTTGTGTGTTTCTTTTCTTCTGATACCATCTAAAATTTTCAAGCATAAACCCATAAGTCACTTCCTCATTTATCCTTTTCCTCTTGATTGTTTTCATGATTTGGAAATGCATCCTACATTCTTGACCCCATAGCCCAAAGGTCATCTTTAGCTCTTCAACAACTTTATCAAAACCCCAAAACAAACCAATTCTAGCCACCGATTTCCATATATGTATCAAGTGACACGAGAGAGCCCTCTCTAAGTTGAGCAGGCTAGTGCCTCAGCTCTAAATTTGGTTGAAATAGTTACCTATGTCATCTGTCTATTCAACCAGACAGAATTTACAGAGTGCTAACATAGTGCTTAACCCTAAAATTTGTCCTTCTATATGCTCTACAATTCATAGCTTTGTGTCTGAAATTAGAGCATGCAAAGAAATAACCAAATAAAATGTGAGGATACATATTTTGATAAACCTTCTTTGGTGTTGTCTTATATTCCTTCTTGATGGGTGAAAGTAGTCCTCTGGAGTTCTGATAATTACTTGTCTTCTCTTCATCTTTCTTCTTGAATGTACTGAGGAGAGAAGATGCATAAGATTTTGAGTTAACTTGGTATTCTTCTTGAGAATAACCTATTCCATTTTTATTACCTAAATCCCTTTGTGTGGTAATAATCATATCTAATATTTTAGAGCTATTTTCATATCTTGTTTGAATGAGTTTTGCATCAAGTTCTTTTCTTAGGTGAACTATTTCTACCTCCATTGTTTCACAAGTTATTTGTTTTTCTTTAAGAGACTTTTCCAGACTTTCTTCCATCCTATTTGCTTCTAGGATTTGGTTTTTCAGGTTGCTCATGAGTTTCTCCATCTCTTCTACTTTTTGTTCATGTTTTTCTTTTTGTTCAATCACAAAAATTTTCAGCTGTCTATATATGGTTTTGTATCTTCTTAATTCATCCAAGGCACTAAGAAGTTATCCTTCCATATTAACCTATGATTCAACTTTTGACTCTTCCTCATGCTCAATTTCTTCTATCTCATTAGGCTCTTCAATACCTATAAAAAGGACTTTATCATCATCACTGTCTATACTCTGATGAATTGTTGTTTTATTATTTTGAGTAAAAATTAGTTTTCCCTTTGTAGAAATTTTTCTTGTAGTTGGGTTTTTCCTTCTTCTTGTATTGTTTATTTTTGTGCTCTTCATCTTTAGGGTCCTCCTTAGGATAGGGACATTTGGAAGAAAAATGGTCAACCTTGCCACAATTAAAACATTTGAAAGGCATCTTGCCTTTGTACTTCCCCAATCCTTTCTAAAGTTTTTTAATAAAATTGGCTTCTTCTACATCGAATTCTTCATGATGGTTGGGTCGAGGTTTTTTCTTCTAATTTTTTGTTTTCTTGAGAAACTTGAATGTTGCCTCTCCTTTTGGAAGGTTCTCATGTCCTAATATTAACTCATAGGCTATGAGGATTCCATACAATTCATCCATGGTGAGTTTATCCATATTTTCTCGATCTTCAAGAGTGGACACTTTAGGATTGTATAGAATAGGTAGTGTTCTTAGTATTTTTTCAACTAGCTCGTTGTCTGACACTTCTATTCCCAAACCTTTGATTGCATTAACAATATTCTCAACTCTTTCGAATTAATCTGAGATATTTTCTTCATCCTTCATTTTTAGACCTTCATATTGTACTTTGAGAGTCTGGAGTTTGGCCCTCTTTACCTTGGAATCTCCTGCATATATAGTTTCCAATTTATCCCAGAGCTATTTTGCATTATTACAGTTTAGTACTTTAGCAAAGATTTTCTTACTCAATCTAGCTTGTAGTGTGTTTAAAGCCTTTGCATGTTCCCAATTTTTTTTTTTGTCTTCTAGTTTTATGGGAGTGGCTTTTGGAACATCATATCCCTTTTCAACTAATGTCTATACTTCCAATCCAATGGACATCAGATAGCTTTTCATTCTAACACTCTAGAAGGCATAGTCTTCACCATCAAATAGGGGGATTTTTTATGACATCTTCAATTGATGATCCATTATGATGTGTATTTCTCTTCAAGTGATTTAAACCTTTTGTGAAGAGACCCGCTCTGATACCAATTGAAGGTTCAAATCCCGTCACTAAGAGGGGGGGTGAATCATTGACACAATAATTTTATCAATTTTATTTTGTTAATGCAAAAAAAAATTTAACACAATATTTTATCGTGGAACCCAATTGGGAAAACAACAAACACTTTTCTATTAACTGCAAAATTTTGTTTTTACATGTTACATAGAAGGAATATGTTCTTCCTCTTAGATAAACACCAACTGATTAGGATGCACCCACACCCTTGTTCACCAGCACCAACTGGTAGGAGGCTTCGACCCCCTGTTTAGTCCACTACAACTAACAAGGAAGCACCAACTCCCCTACATGCACCAACCTGCCCTTGCACCACCGAACCACCCTTATTTACTGAATCTGGAAAACTTTTGTATCATGTCTTCACTACATCTCTCTTTGCTTCTGTGATTTAATATCTTCGGATTCAGACTGCAGAGACATGTTCTTCTCACCACTCTTTCTCATTTAAATAATCTTCAAAACGACGTGAGTTATAACGCATTGTGTCCTTTCATTTTGACCATCACACCTCTTCATTTAACGTAACCATAATCACAACAACTACTTCAAAAATCAAGTTCTGCTAAGGCGCTTCCTTCAAACCATTGCATATGGCCGACAATGCAAAACCACAGGCTTATCGACTTAAGTGATGTATAATATTTTGCCTTTAATTCTCTAATTCTATATGACCACGGGCAGTGACCAAGCACTAGGCCAAGCAAGCGCTTGATCACATATCAGAATCAACGGTCACATTTTAATCTCCCGATTAGATGGACGGTTCTCATTTAATTTGGGACTTTGGGGGTTCAGATAATCGTTGTTTCATTTTCCTCCGAAGTGATCACTTGTTGAATAAGTCATAAAACGATTGATACCTCTTGTTGTTGGTTAACACTTCCAGTTACACTATCCTTCCAATGTACTAGATCAACGGTTGATAATGTTCTTGAAGTGTTATTTAGATTGGACGACTCATGTCAACTTCGGGACTTCGACTTTTGGGACTTCGGGACTTAGGTCATTTTCTAGTGGTGAAACTCCCGAAGTAAAACTCTTGGAGTGATGTAACTTACTGACGTCACTTGTTGACATGGCATGGGCCAAGTGGTTTCCATGTGTCACTTAGATTTGTGATTTACACATACCTGAAATGTCATTTTCATCTTGAAACTTGTAATTATCTGACTATGCCACGTGTCCTTGCTGACATGGTCTACTAACATAGATCTCCCGATGTGGCCCATATTCTTCTCCTTGATCTAACGGACAGAATAATATCTAAAATGTATCTCAGATCGACGACTGAGAGTAAATTCAGAATTTCAGCCTCCGGGACTTCGGGTAATTCGATCTCTCCACTTCGCAGTTCTCCTGAAGTGAGATTCCCCGAAGTGTAACCTCCTCACAACTTATAACCTGAAATGAATTTTGTTTGTTGATCATGATCTTAGATCGACGACTTGATCTGTCTGTGATGTTTCTTTGCCTTGGTTTAAATCCAATAGATATTCTTATTTGCTTATCATATCCTTCCACTTTAAAGTGATCCAACGACTATCAAGAATTCGGGTATTTGATATCTCAGTTGTTTTGCCTTGCTTATCTTATCCTTCCAGTTAAAGTGATCCAATGACTATCGGGAATTCAAGTATTCAAGATCTCAATTATTTTTCCTTTCTTATCCTATCCTTCCACTTAACTTGATCCATCGATCAAGAATGGTCTTGAAGAAGATCAACGATCAAGGATGATTGCGGGGTCCTCAACTAGCATGACGTTTAAAACTATCTTTGAGTTTTTCAATGGAAACTACTTGTTGGTAGTAGAACTGATGCCAACAGTAGATCTATTGACGGGTAACCATTGATGGTTGATGTGGATTCTCGAACCATAAATTGCACATGGTTTATCATGTTTCTCAAACTCTGCAATTGAAGCTGTGTGATTGTTGGTGGATCAACCACAATCGTCGATCTTTGAATCTATAAGATATGACGGTCCTGAATAATTGCAGGATTGGAAATAACACGTTTTTTAATTATCCTTTCACTCTCCGCAATATATCCTTGTCGTTGATCTAACGCTTGTGTATCCTACAGTCATGACTTAATATGATCATTTGGTGGATCAACCATAGTCGTCAATATTTGAGTCAATGAGATCTGACAATCTAGACTAGTTACGGTGTTGGAAATAGCGTGTATTTTAATTCTCTCTTCGCGCTCTGGAATCAATCCATGCCCTTGATTTGGCTTGCATATATGATGTTCACAACTTGATCTGATCATTGACCAATCCTCCAATGGTCCTTAAGCCCACAGTCACTCATATGATCGATGTCTGTTTCATGAGACGAACAACATCATCAATTTCTTTATCGGATGGTTGTTGAGGCTTCTCACCTTTTCTTGTGCATCAATCGACTTCTCAGTCTTTCCATCGATCCCAACAACATTTCTACAATGTGCTCTTCCTTCTGAGATTTGATCTTCATTCGCTAACCCTCCCGATATTTAATCTTTGCATGTCGTCCTACTGTTTGAAATCATTGACAACACATTAATGACACTATCTCCAACATGTTGTCCACTGCCATGTGCATAACCATTGTATGTTTCATACTTCTTCTATGCTTGGAATGAAATTTGGTCATCGTTGAAAATACATACATTGTTTTTTGGTTTGGTGGGTGTTTCTTGTTCGTTGGTTCGTCAGTTGTTGCTTGTTGTTGTTTGGTTCAAATTTTCGAGTTTGAGGACCTACGTCTGCGGTTGGACCTATTAGTGCTTATTGCTTGATTTTGTTTACTTCAACTTTGAAAGGTTGGGGTCTTGCATGCATAGCTGGAGATATTTTTTTTTTACTTTGCGGGGTCTAGGTCTTGCACCCACAATTCAACCGGTGCTTCTATCATTCATCATTTCAGAGTAACTTTTGATGCCATAATTTTATTTCTATTCATTGTTGTTCACTTGAAGATCCTTTGTACTTCCCCGATCCTTTCTAAAGTTTTTTAATAAAATTGGCTTCTTCTACATCGGATTCTTCATGATGGTTGGGTCGAGGTTTTTTCTTCTGATTTTTTGTTTTCTTGAGAAACTTGAATGTTGCCTCTCCTTTTGGAAGGTTCTCATGTCCTAAAATTAACTCATAGGCTATGAGGATTCCATACAATTCATCCATGGTGATTTTATCCATATTTTCTCGATCTTCAAGAGTGGACACTTTAGGATTGTATAGAATAGGTAGTGTTCTTAGTATTTTTTCAACTAGCTCGTTGTCTGACACTTCTACTCCCAAACCTTTGATTGCATTAACAATATTCTCAACTCTTTCGAATTAATCTGAGATATTTTCTTCATCCTTCATTTTTAGACCTTCATATTGTACTTTGAGAGTCTGGAGTTTGGCCCTCTTTACCTTGGAATCTCTTGCATATATAGTTTCCAATTTATCCCAGAGCTATTTTGCATTATTACAGTTTAGTACTTTAGCAAGGATTTTCTTACTCAATCTAGCTTGTAGTGTGTTTAAAGCCTTTGCATGTTCCCAATGTTTTTTCTTGTCTTCTAATTTTATGGGAGTGGCTTTTGGAACATCATATCCCTTTTCAACTAATGTCTATACTTCCAATCCAATGGACATCAGATAGCTTTTCATTCTAACACTCTAGAAGGCATAGTCTTCACCATCAAATAGGGGGATTTTTTATGACATCTTCAACTGATGATCCATTATGATGTGTATTTATCTTCAAGTGATTTAAACCTTTTGTGAAGAGACCTGCTCTGATACCAATTGAAGGTTCAAATCCCGTCACTGAGAGGGGGGGTGAATCATTGACACAATAATTTTATCAATTTTATTTTGTTAATGCAAAAAAAAATTTAACACAATATTTTATCGTGGAACCCAATTGGGAAAACCACAAACACTTTTCTATTAACTGCAAAATTTTGTTTTTACATGTTACATAGAAGGAATATGTTCTTCCTCTTATATAAACACCAACTGATCAGGATGCACCCACACCCTTGTTCACCAGCACCAACTGGTAGGAGGCTTCGACCCCCTGTTTAGTCAACTACAACTAACAAGGAAGCACCAACTCCCCTACATGCACCAACCTACCCTTGCACCACCAAACCACCCTTATTTACTGAATCTGGAAAACTTTTGTATCATGTCTTCACTACATCACTCTTTGCTTCTGTGATTTAATATCTTCTGATTCAGACTGTAGAGACATGTTCTTCTTACCACTCTTTCTCGTTTAAATAATCTTCAAAACGACGTGAGTTATAACGCATTGTGTCCTTTCATTTTGACCATCACACCTCTTCATTTAACGTAACCATAATCACAACAACTACTTCAAAAATCAAGTTCTGCTAAGGCGCTTCCTTCAAACCATTGCATATGGCCAACAATGCAAAACCACAGGCTTATCGACTTAAGTGATGTATAATATTTTTCCTTTAATTCTCTAATTCTATATGACCACGGGCAGTGACCAGGCACTAGGCCAAGCGAGCGCTTGATCACATATCAGAATCAACAGTCATATTTTAATCTCTCGATTAGATGGATGGTTCTCATTTAATTCGGGACTTTGGGGGTTCAGATAATCATTGCTCCATTTTCCTCCAGAGTGATCACTTGTTGAATAAGTCATAAAACGGTGGATACCGCTTGTTGTTGGTTAACACTTCGACTTACACTATCCTTACAATGTACTGCATCAATGGTTGATAATGTTCTTGAAGTGTTATTTAGATCGGACAACTCATGTCAACTTCGGGACTTCGACTTTCGGGACTTCGGGACTTAGGTCATTTTCTAGTGGTGAAACTCCCGAAGTAAAACTCCCGGAGTGATGTAACTTGCTGACGTCACTTGTTGACATGGCATAGGCCAAGTGGTTGCCACGTGTCACTTAGATTTGTGATTTACACATACCTGAAATGTCATTTTCATCTTGACACTTGTAATTATCTGACTATGCCACGTGTCCTTGATGACATGGTCTACTAACATAGATCTCCCGATGTGGCCCATATTCTTCTCCTTGATCTAACGGTTAGAATACTATCTAAAATGTATCTCAGATCGACGACTGAGAGTAACTTCGGAATTTCATCTTCCGGGACTTCGGGTAAATTCGATCTCTCCACTTCACAGTTCTCCCGAAGTGAGATTCCCTGAAGTGTAACCTCCTCACAACTTATAACCTGAAATGAATTTTGTTTGTTGATCATGATCTTAGATTGACGACTTGATCTGTCTACGATGTTTCTTTGCCTTGGTTTAAATCCAACATATATTCTTCTTTTCTTATCATATCCTTCCACTTTAAAGTGATCCAACGACTATCAAGAATTTGGGTATTTGATATCTCATTTCTTTTGCCTTGCTTATCTTATCCTTCCACTTAAAGTGATCCAATGACTATCAGGAATTCAGGTATTCAAGATCTCAATTATTTTTCCTTGCTTATCCTATCCTTCCACTTAACTTGATCCATCGGTCGAGAATGGTCTTGAAGAATATCAACGATCAAGGATGATTGCAGGGTCCTCAACTAGCATGACATTTAAAACTATCTTTGAGTTTTTCAATGGAAACTACTTGTTGGTAGTAGAACTGATGCCAACCGTAGATCTATTGACGGGTGACCATTGATGGTTGATGTGGATTCTCGAACCATAAATTGCACATGGTTTATCCTGTTTCTCAAACTCTGCAATTAAAGTTGTGTGATTGTTGGTGGATCAACCATAGTTGTCGATCTTTGAATCTATAAGATATGACGGTCCTGAATAATTGCAGGATTGGAAATAACACATTTTTTAATTATCCTTTCACTCTCCGCAATCTATCCTCGTCGTTGATCTGACGCTTGCATATCCGACAGTCATGACTTAATATGATCATTTTGTGGATCAACCATAGTCGTCGATATTTGAGTCGATGAGATCTGACGATCTAGACTAGTTACGGTGTTGGAAATAGCGTGTATTTTAATTCTCTCTTTGCGCTCTGGAATCAATCCATGCCCTTGATTTGGCTTGTATATCCGATGTTCACAATTTGATCTGATCATTGACCAATCCTCCAATGGTCCTTAAGCCCACAGTCACTCATATGACCGATGTCTGTTTCATGAGACGAACAACATCATCAATTTCTTTATCGGATGGTTGTTGAGGCTTCTCACCTTTTCTTGTGCATCAATCGACTTCTCAGTCTTTCCATCGATCCCAACGACATTTCTACAATGTTCTCTTCCTTTTGAGATTTGATCTTCACTCGCTAACCCTCCCGATATTTAATCTCTGCATGTCGTCCTACTGTTTGAAATCATTGACAACACATTAATGACACTGTCTCCAACATGTTTTCCACCGCCATGTGCATAACCATTGTATGTTTCATACTTCTTCTATGCTTGGAATGCAATTTGGTCATCGTTGAAAATACATACATTGTTTTTTGGTTCGGTGGGTGCTTCTTGTTCGTTGGTTCGTCAGTTGTTGATTGTTGTTGTTTGGTTCAAATTTTCAAGTTTGAGGACCTACGCCTGCGGTTGGACCTATTGGTGCTTGTTGCTTGCTTTTGTTTACTTCAACTTTGAAAGGTTGGGGTCCTGCATGCATAGCTGGAGCTATTTTTTTTTTACTTTGCAGGGTCCAGGTGTTGCACCCACAATTCAACTGGCGCTTCTATCATTCATCATTTCAGAGTAAGTTTTGATGCCATAATTTTATTTCTATTCGTTCTTTGTTGTTCACTGTTTGCAATTTGCAAGTAAGAATGTTTGATTATTTCTACTAGCATGCTCATCATATGTTTTTGGTTCCTTCTATGCTTGGGCTACAGTTTGGTAATCGTTAGAGATACATATGTTATTTCCTGGTTCAGTGGTTGTTTCTTGTTCATTGGTTCGTTGGTTCGTCGATTGGTGCTTATTGTTGTTTGGTTCAAGTTTGCGAGTTTGAGGTCCTCGGGATGAAGTTGGGAATGTTTGTGCTTGCTTGTTGGTTTTTTTCTTGTTGTTTTCTTTTGTTTGCTTCTTCTTTGCAGGGTTGGGGTCTTGCGTCGGTAGTTGGAGTTGTTTCTTTTGTTTTCACTTTTCCATGTTTAGGTCCTGCACCCGCAAGTGGACCTGCGGTTCTGTCATTTTCCGTGCCCACCTGTCCTGCTCTTAATTTTTTCTCCAATTATCTTTCCTAGATCTAGAACATACCTACATGTATTTTTAAAATGTTCTTGTATAGGAAAATGATACTAATATGGTAGTAGCAAGAGTGGTGTTCCGTGGATTGCAAATTGCAGTATTCAATTTCTATGTTGTTTGGCATGCAACATTTCTATCATAATGAATGTGTTCTCATGCGCATCACACCATTTACATTTGGATGAAACCATTATCATTCTAGGATACTTCAGTGCTGACATGATACAAAATAGTGGCATAACAAATAATTGGACAACTGCATGTGCAATTACAATGTCCGTTGTTTTTTTGTTAAGATAAAACATGTGCAAAACACACTTATTAACCATGTATTGTGAAATGTTCCCATATCACAATATAACCTCTTTATCCTGTGCACAGACTGGTGTGACCACGATACAATTTGTCTTGTACTTGAAATATGAGATGTACACAAAATATACTACAAAATTATATTTCCATGTCTCAAAGCATATCTCGATACATTGCTGCAGAAAACCAAAATCATTCAGCTATGGCCATGCAATTTCTTAATATTTTTTTCTGGCTTGTAATATATTTTGGGAAGGAAAAACTTTATATAATTACAACCATGGATGGAGACAAACAAAGGTTCATGTTTCTAACTATATTTTATTCTATTCATTGATTCTCATTTAGTGTATGTACATATTTCTTGTTCTCCCCTTCATACTAGCTTCCATTCATGTTCATTGTATTTTGTGTGTTCCCACATTCAAACAAACGAAATAACTGGAGAAAACAAAGGAGTCTTTACTGCAACTCTAAAAGAGGAGATACAAAGGTACATGCTTGTACTGTTATTTCATATTCCATTGTTTTGTATTTCATTTATTGTCTGTATATGTTTTCACCTAATTTATTGTATGTAGATATTGTGTATCTTCCTACATAATAACTTATCTTCATGTCCTTTTTATTTTCTGAATCGAACTCTATTTTTTTTTTTTTACATGTCTTCCTGCATACTAACTTCCTTCATGTCCATTGTATTTATCCTGCATTGCTACATTTAAAAAAACATAGTGGATGGAGAAGACGATAGAATCTTTTCTGGGAATGTGGAGGAGGAGTTACACAGGTGCATGCCTCTACTCTTATTTCATATTCCATTGTTTAGTATTTCATTTATTGTCTGTATATTTGTTCTACTTGTTCTACTTCTTTGCACCTACTTTACTGTATGTAGATACTACGTATCTTTCTACATAGTAACTTATCCTCATGTGAATTGTATTCTCTTTGTTGCTACATTGAAATAAATAGAATTGTATTTCTTTCTTTTACATATCTTTCTGCATACTAACTTACCTTCATGTCCATTGTATGTTTGGAATTGTTACATTGAAAGAAACAGATTGGTTGTACAAGAAGATTAATTCTTATATGCCACAGTAGAGGGGGTTGTAGTACCATCTTTGAAAAGGTATACCAACTATGCTAGTAAATCAAACACACAAAATAGGCAGGTGCATATAATATTGGACTAGAAAATGATGATTTGGAAACAATGGGCCTTTGTTGAGACTTCCCTCTTCCAAACATTGCCCTCCCCATTTCTAATTTTCCCTCTTTCTATTATCCCTTTTTTTTCCCCTCTTCTATACT
>JASDQU010243274.1:119714-139795 GCA_032191745.1 Picea mariana | reverse complement strand
AAACATCAACGGACCTACAAGGCCAAAGGTAAATATGCATACCTTGTGTTCCCCCTATGTTTACCAAACAAATATGCTCAACTATTTATTAATTTATTCCAAGGTAAATATGTTGATGTCATCTGCAACACATAATTTGTAGTTCACAAGAAGTATCAACGAGCACAAGTGAGACGTCGAACATAGCACAAGTTCCGTGGACCAAGAGGTCTGGTTGCAAAAATCTGGCTCCATACTTCATCCAAGTTGTGTGTTTACTTGTACATTTATGCTAGGAAAAAAGAAAAAAAATAATGCAGACTACCATTCACATTACTTTTCCTATTCAAAAAATGTCACCAGGTCTAAACTTATAACACCCAAAATACTATCAATAGAGGGATTGAATAGCCATCGAATTGGACAAGTATTCTTCAGGAACATAATGGTCATCTATAGCATGTACTCAGACAAGGAAAACAAAACTAGATCCATTATGTGTGCTGACATGACAGACAACGAGGCCCTGATGACAGTCACACTGACTATTCCCACACAACTTGTCCATAAACATGCAGAAAAGATATTTCTAGGTAATGGGATATCCATTACAAATTTTAATATATTTCCCAAAACAATATATGACCGTGGTGATTGATATCGGATTATATCGCTCAACGAAACAAGTATTGTGGAAAAAATTCCCGCTATTTGTTCAAAATATCATTTCATCCCGGACAAAACTATCATCCAACTTGCACAGAGCAATGACATTTACCCAATCACAACCATTGGTGCAACTATCACACACGCGAGAAAACTTGGCTCGCAACACATTCTCCATATAAAATATGTAGATTCAAACAACGACAAGGAAATGGTACCATTCTCCATATCTAGTTTTGTCCTTTACTTTATGTGTCTATGTATCTCGGTTATGTTACACAACTATTACATTGTTCCATATTGCAACTGCAATTGTTTGACAACTATTCAAATTTGTTTTCCTTAATGGAACAACAATTGCATAAAGGGAAATTTCCACTTATGCTCTTCAAAAATATAACAAAGAAGAGAGATGTTAAAGAAAGGATATTTCGCACAACCCAAGCAACATTTGTAATAGAATTTTAAACAAACATAGTACAAGATCTCAAGAAACTAATTATCTCTACAACTGTTGTGCGTATACATCTACAATTTCATCCTCACTTTGCTCATACAAATTTCCTTCACCAATTTTCTGCAGTTTTTCTTTTTCTTTGTTTTGCAGTTGTATATTATATTGTTCAATATATTAACTACTATGATCATGTGCCTAGGTTGAGGGTGTTTCGGTTGCAGCGAAAGCATACTCGACCCCCTTCGAGCCTGTATGTGCCAAATGAAACTATCCTTCTTTTTCTTTTTCTTTCATAAATGATGATACAATTGATTGTCTGCGATGTAGTAAAAAATATCCTTACATATATAGACATTGCCTCAATGCTACCATCTGAACCGTGGGAAACACAATCATACATTGTATAATTAGATAGCTTCTATTACAAGATGTGATTCTTGGGTTAGCAAAATTTCCATATGAAGTATACCTACAAAAAAAGGAAAACAATGTCTACATGTTGTGCGACTTTCAGATACTTAGCAAATTTACCTTAAATGAGGACAATGCAATATTCCATATCGGCTGAAAAAAAAAAATAAAAAAAATAAAAAAAAAAATCAAGCTTTGGTAGGAAACGAAAAAATCTCATGTGTGTCTGTAATTTTGCTTCAGTACCCATATGAATGTTCTTCGTATTTTACATCTATGGCTGTAAAATTTTCTTTCTAGATATTTTGTCTCTTTTTGTGCACTTGAAAAAACAATGAGAATCTAACTACAAATCAAATCGTTGTTGTTATTTTGATGTTTTTTTGCATCTCCCAGTAAGAATTTTGCATATTTGTTGGAGTGTCCAATTGAAAAAAAAAAAAAAATGGTGACTAGCTGTGGATTTCTTGGAGGAGTCTGCACCTTTTTGGGTGCCCAAATTGGAAAAATGTTTTCCAACTATATAGCCATGGCAGGATTTCTGCATTTTTTGGGTACCCAAATAAAAAAGAAGATGATCTCCAACTAAACATTTATGGTATGCTATCTACATTTTCTCGATGCCCTAATTGAAAAAAAAGGGCTCGGCATGGATTGAAGCATGGGATTGAGATCTTTAGAACTCACTATAGACATTGGGGAGTTTGGGCATTGGAATTCATACAGGCATGCCCATTTATTGTTGATGTACAAGCGCAAAAGATTGTTCAGTCCAGAAATGGGAAGCATGAGGAAAAACCCTATACAAAGTATCCAACTATGAATAACTCAGGCCCATGCTTTGAACCATCGAAATGGATTTCTCCTTTGGGCAGAACCATTAGGTATTTCCAATAGTATTGGAAATTTGGCATTGTTAAAACTGGTAGTGATAGAACATGGCACTATCAAAATAAAATGTGCATAGTTATCTTGCTTCCTGGTAAAATAGTAATCGACAAGTTTCTTGTTCCCCATTTGGGGGTTTGGTTATAACTGGGATACAATGGCGACGCTCCACTGGTTTTGTGTTGTCTTTTGTTTGACATACTTTTGTTCATATCTCATGGCCCCGGTTATTTTTTCATGGGAACATATATCGGATGTAAGAGAAAACCAATGCCACATGTGTTTTTTTTTATATATCAAATTGTTTGATGCATAGGTCGATACGTACTGCTTTATGGACCCTTGTGGGATCTCACTTGGCACCTTCTGTGTTCATGAGTTGCCTTGTGCCTTGACTTTCAATACATTTGGTGTTTACTTGGCTCTTGGTTGTATGCTTTGATCTGGAAAATTAATGATACATTCAGGATCTTGGTAGTTTTTCTATGACCTTAAAGAATATACAGGAGCTTCTTTTCCTTTTAAAATAAGCTCTTCAACGCAAATGTAGTATGTGGCTCGTTTTAAGACTTTGCCTTGATAGATGAACTTAGCAAAATTCATATCCAAGAATATTTTGAAATAAAAGGATATATACTATGTGAAGTCCAATGGAACTATCATATCAATGAGAGGACATTAAAATTCAAATTCATCTTAAAATTCAAATTCAACGTTGTTATACGTATGGTGAAGTTGATAGTACAATACTTTTACTTAAACATCCCAAAATTGATTTTCTTGTGGCTTTTTGATACTTCTCTTATACGAACACATCCTTGAAACTATAAGCATGTCTCACTTTATATATTCCTTGATTGAAAAGCATGTTCACCTGTTTAATGCACTTCATAGTTACTGTTAAGACCATCAATGGAGATTTCTTACACCAATTCCCGCTTCTGAAAATTGCCATCCCCTTTCTTTTTCCCCTTTACTTTCCCTTTCTAGTTACTTAGTCATTTTTCAGAAAATGTTTAGGTGCGGGGGTTGGCGGATTCACGTCTTCATATTTCAACTAATACCTTTATATCACGATTCCAACCGATCGCTTCCCTAATTCATATTCAGCAAACTTTTCAGATCGCAGGTTCCCGAATAGGTGGGTTCAACATTGTGTTTCCATGGTTCCACCACCTGCAAACAACACTCAGACTTCCCCAATCTACAAATTGGCAACCAAATTCCCCTTTCTTTTTCCTCGTTTTCTTTCCTTTTCTGGTTACTTAGTCATTTTTCTGAATATGTCATTTTTCTGAATGTCTCATGCTTTTATATACAACACCTGAGGTTCCACAATATAAAAATTGACTGTCGAAGTCTGTCATTGTCCCATGTTTCATGTTACACATTTTGCAATCAAAATTTGGGATACATGCAATTTGACCATCGGTCCCTCACGTTTCCTGAGTAGAACTTGTGGCCCTTTTTTCAAGCCTGTCAATATTCCATGTTTTGAGCATGTCTGATGCTTTTATATCATGAGTCCGACCAACCACTTACCCAATTCATACTTGGAAACTATTACCATCGTCGGTTTCTGGCCAGGCTTGCTCAACATTGTGCTTCGATTGTTATGCTACCTACAAACAACACCTGGAATTCTGTGATATACAAATTGGCCACTAAAATGTGTCATTGTGCCATGTTCCATGTTACACATTATGCATTCAAAAGTTCGGAGACATATAATTTTACCATCGACACCTCATGTATCCTGAGTATAGCTTGTGACCCTATTTTGAAGCCCACCCGACTGCTTTCCATACTTGGCCATTTCTTGGAATGTATTTTGCGAGTTGGTGGGTGGATGAAATGTGCAATGCTTCATCTCTCTTCGCCATCCCCGCCACCTTCACACTTATTTCTAGATATGCAATTATTAAGCTTTAATGTTAATAGCTCATCGTGAAGGAACTGTTAAGATTGCCATTAATGTTCATAAAGCTAGAGAAGATTTTTCATTAATACGAATTAAACCAATAATTGTGGAGAGTTTTGTTATCCTTTCCAAGTATTAATTTCATGCATAATGCAATCTCTTTCATGCGTTGTCCGGTTGGCACCTTTACGAAATCTCTAATCCTTAATCGCTCTTCGTCGTCACTGCCACCTTCACACTTTTTTCTAAATATGCAATTAGTAAGCTTTAATGGTAGCATATCATTACACATGAACCGTGGAGATTGTCATTGATCAAAGAAAGGCTCGAGGAGATATTCCATTGATACACTTTAAACCAATATTTACGGAGGGTTATATTATCCCTTCTGAATTTTCATTTCAAACATCATATGGAGAAAAAGGAAATTCTCGTTGACTTATGGCAGTAGTTCGACAATATTTCTGTCCAGATACAGTAAACACCTTCGAGAATGATGACCAGAGGTTATAGTACTCCAGGGTATATTCTTACTACTCATCTCCCTTCGACCAGGAGAAAAAAAGAAGATGATGCACCGAGAGATATATTTCAAGCCAAATAATTCCAAGGCAACCCCAGCTGCTCAGACAACCTGTCCGCCTGCATTGATGGATGGCGTAGAGCTTGATGCGGTTGATTTCGAGCTGGGAGGAGATGATCTGATGGACAATGATTCAGCAATGGATGATGGAAATGCAAATGATGTTCCCACTCCTACGCCCAAATTGAAATCAACCATAATAGGGGGCACTTTCTGGCTCGGCGATGGCAGATTTGACAATACCAAAAGAAGGGGTTTCAAAAAAGAAACTGACGTTGAATGCAATAACCTCTTTGCAGCTCAAGAGTAGGAATACCAGAGGTCCAAATTAGTATGTTTTGGGAAGAAGTCTTTCACTGTAAGGAAATGGTCTCTTGATGCTCCCAAAGATATATTTCAATCCAAAAAATTATTCAAATATGTGACCACTCTCTTGTTCTCTGGATATACAATTAACATCTAAGGCGATGAGGAACATAAATCTCACTGGTGCAAGGCATATTCCTACTACTCATCTCCTTCCATCTAGAATGGACTAATTTGGGCCTCTGGAAATTCTCATGCAACCTGTGTCCCTGAAGTCTTTGATTGTGAGGAGGTGGTCTCTTGGTGTGTCTTAACTTTTAGTTTAGAGATATTATGTTTTCCCTACAATGTTTTTCATATTCTTCCTCGTGAGAATCTTGTGAGAACTATTAATTTTACCACAAGGATGGGTTCTTATGCCCTTCTACTTTTGAAAAAAATTGGGTTTCATTTTTGCTAGGGTGCAACGTTGGAGCGATGCTAGTGTCAGGAGCAGGAGTGTTGTTCACCCGCTTCAATCCAAGGATTTATTCTACTGCGGAACCACTCTCTTATTTCTTTGTCGCCTCAGGTCTTCCGCAAGATATATAGATTGCGGCAGTGAACATTGACCTTCCGAGGAGAAGACTGCAAGGATTTCCCCCCAAAAAAGCATGGTAATGAGTTTTGTATACATGTTGAAGAGCATCCTGATGGATCATGCATGTTGTAGATCATGTGCCTATGTTTATGAAAAATATGTTCAATGTTTTGGGGCAAACAAATCGGTCCAATTTCTATGGATAGATATACACTTCTCAATATTTTTTTTTAATGGATTTACTATTAAAAAAATTTCCTTGGAATCTTGGTTGATGCTTCTTTTCTAAAGTTAACACCTCTTCTCATTGGCATGGTTCGATAGTCTCGTAGTTCTTCAATATTGTATTGCTTCAAGTAATTTGATCTAATATGGAGAATTTAACAATTATATGATAATGCATTGTGTCGATCCCATCAGGATTTTATGGAAACAAAAATGAATTTCAGAAAATTTCAAACCAACATTCAATTATATTTGTAATGCAGATAGAACATAGCAAGATAAAATTACGATGCGACAGTCGAGGCCCTGCCCTAGAAATTTCATTTTCATCTCAGCCTTGCTAAGCGAACGATTTATTATTTCTCTTTCTCTTCCTTGATTCCTTTACTCCGAAAGGGAAAATTTTATTAGTTGTCCATCTCTTGGCCTCTATTTGAGCACTTTTTACTTTATTAATGAAATTACCAAATTTATTGTTCACGAAAAAAAAAAAATGATCTATGGTGGCTATAGTCAAATGGGACTATGAAATCAACTACAATATTAAAATTCAATATCGTCATTGTTGTTTCTAGACATGCAATTAATAATAGGTAATGCTAATAACCCATCATGCAAAAAGTTTAATACTTAAGTTAATATGTCAAAGTCATGGAAAAATGTATCAAGACCACAATTACTCCCACAAGTTGCAATAAAAACTAATCTTCAACAAAGAATTTGCTCACACCCTTTTTAATGGTACAAGCACAATAGAAAATGAGTAAGTGGATAAGATATTGGACTAGAAAATGTTGGTTTTGCAACAATGGGGCTTGTTTGATACCAATTCCTGCTTATGAAATATGCCCTCCGCTTTTCTATTTTCCCACTCTTTTATCCCCTTATTTTCCCTCTTCTATACTTAACCAAATTCCCCTTTGCTTTTCCCCTGTAGTTTCTCTTTCTGGTTACTTAGTTGTTTCTTCTGAAAATGTCTTGTTGCGTGGGTTGGCGATTTCACGGGTTCACATTTTCATTCATGCTTTTATATCACGATTCCGACCGAGCACTTCCCCTTTCCATACCTAGACAATTTTTCATATCGTGGGTTCCCGCCTAGGAGGTCTCTAAATTTCACTTCCATTGTTCTGTGATCTAGAAACAACACTCCAACTTCTGCAATATGAAAATTTAATTCTGGAATCCCACATCATCTCCTCTTTTGTGTTACACATTTTGCATTGAAATGTTCTGATACATACAATTTGACCATCATGGCCTCACGCCTCCTCGAGAACCCTTGTCACCCTATTTTGAAGCCCGTCTCATCGCTTTCCACACTTGGAAATTTCTTGGAATCTCTTTCACAGATCGTCAGGTTGGCAGATTCAGGAAATTTCCAATTTCTAGTCGTTGTTTCCTGTGCCCGCCACCTTTAGACTTCTTTCCAAGTATATGCAATAAATATACAACTTCTCCAGAAACATACAGAAAATATCTCTCTAGGAAATGGAATATCTATTACAGATTTGAATATATTGGCCCTTTTTTTCCCTCTTCTATACTTAACCAAATTCCTATTTCTTTTTCCCCTCTACTTTTTCTTTCTGGTTACTTAGTCATTTATCTGAAAATGTCTAAATGCGTGGGTTGGCAGAATCACGGGTTCACATTTTCACTCATTCTTTTATATCGCGACTTCGACCGATCACTTCCCCATTCCATACGCTAGCCACTTCTCTGACTACCGATTCCTAGTTAGGCAGGCTCTAGATTACACTTACATTGTTTTGTGACCTGCCAACAACACCCTGACTTCTGCAATATGTAAATTTATAACCAGACTCTCAAATCATACCCTCTTTCATGTCACACAGTTTGCACTCAAAATTTTTGAGACCTACAATTTTACCGTCGGGTCTTCATGTCTCCTCGGGAACCCTTGTCACCCTATTTTGAAGCTCGTTCAATCGCTTTCCACACTTGGCCATTTCTTGGAATCTCTTTTGTGGATCGTCGAGTTGGCGGGTTCAGGATATTTCCAATTTCCATTCGTTGTTTCCTATGCCCACCAGCTTCAGACTTCTTTCCAAGTATATGCAATAAGTATACAACTTCTCCAGAAACATACAAAAAATATCTTGCCAGGAAATGGAATATCTATCATAGATTTCAATATATTGGCACTTATTTTACCTCTTCTATACTTAACCAAATTCCCATTTCTTTTTCCCTTCTACTTTCTCTTTCTGGTTACTTAGTCATTTTTCTGAGAATATCTAAATGTGTGGGTTGGTGAACTCACGGGTTCACATTTTCACTCGTGCTTTTATATCATGAATTCAACCGACCGCTTCCCCATTCCATACCTAGCCACTTCTCCTACCACGGATTCCCAAGTAGGCAGGCTCTATATTGCACTTCCATTGTTTCGTGACCTGCAAACATCACCCTGACTTCCGCGATATACAAATTTACAACCAAACTCTCACATGATACCCTCTTCCATGTTACACAATTTGCACTCAAAAGTTTTGAGACCTACAATTTGACCGTTGGGTCCTCACATCTCCTGTGGAACTATTGTCACCCCATTTTGAATCTCGTTCATCCGCTTTCCATACTTCACCATTTCTTTGAATCTCTTTCACAGATCGTTGGGTTGGAGGGTTCATGAAATATCCAATTCCTAATCGATGTTTCTTGTGCCCACTACCTTCGCACTTCTTTCCAAGTATGCAATAACTGAGGTTTAATTTTGACATCTCACCATGCCTCGAGTGTATATTTTAACCTTGTACAATATCTACTGCAAACAAATATTCAGTAAAAGAACAGAAAAGATACAATGACAAATACAAACATTACACAGAGATTTTTCCCCTAGAAACCCAAACTGGGAAAACCAACATATTCTATATTCATTCATGTATGATACACTGTTTACAATACAATATAAATATAGGATCCAACAACATCCAAAACCCTAACCCAATGACCTGGATTAGTCCACAACCCTAAGTCCTTAACCAGAAATAGAAAACCATCGACAAAAATCATGTGCCAAAAAACCACCTAAATATGTGACACGTTTCCTGAGGCATGTGACATGTTTCTCGAGACACTACTACTCATGAAAATAATATAACACATACCCAACATTCTCCCACTTGTTGTTTTCTTTGCATACATGGGGTTATAGGGTTACATAGTCAACAATTCAGGGCAGCAATGCCCATGGATCCTCTACACCAAGAGAACTTCTCAGTTCTCACAGATTGTGTTAATGAATCTGCAACATTCTTTAAAGTGTCCAACTTCATCAACAATACTTTGCTTTCTTCAACCATGTCTCTCACAAAGTGATATTGAATATCAATATTATTTGTCTTTGAATGATGAGTTGGGTTCTTTGCCAGAAAAATTGCACTTTGACTATCACAATCTATCCTTACATCTTGTTGTACCAACCCAATACCTGAACACAATATTTGTAACTATATTGCTTCCTTAATTGCATGAGTGGCTACCATGTATTCAACTTCTGTAGTTGAAAGTGCCACTACAACCTGTATTTTTTTCATCCAACTTATTGCTCCTCCAAACAGGTTAAACACATACCCACTTGTAGATCTCCTACGATCCAGATCTCCAACCCAGTCTGCATCCACAAAGCCATTTATATCCACCACTCTATCCAATCTCGGTCTTCCTTCGTAGCACAATCCATAGCTAGCAGTGCCACACAAATACCTGAAAACCCTTTTTATTGATGTTCAATGCTCCTTCCCTAGTTTTGACATATACCTGCTCAAAAATCCCACTACATGTGCAATGTTTGGTCTAGTACAGACCATTGCATACATCAAACTACCCACTGCACTCACATATGGAAAACAAGACATGTCCTCCTCCTCTTCATGTGTCTTGGGACACTGATCCGTAGATAACTTTACACCAACATGAATAGGAACCTTGACCGGTTTACATTCCTGCATATTAAACCTCTGCAATATTGTCTCGACATATTTTCTATGATTTAACCATAGTTTCCTCCTTTTTCAATCTCTTTTAATTTCCATGCTCAAAATTGAATTTGAAGCACCGAGATCCTTCATGTCAAATTTAGAGGACAACTGAGTTTTCACATCTTGAATAATCTTCTTGTTGTTTCCTATCAGCAACATGTCATCCACATACAAGACCAAATAAATCAAATGATCACCAATTAATTTAAAATACACATAGTGATCCTCTTTGCCTCTTGTGAAGCCAAGTCCCAACATATAAGTATCAAATTTTTGATACCAAATCCTTGGTGATTGTTTTAAACCATACATGGACTTTTTCATCTTGCATACTAGCTCCTTCTTTCCCTTCATAGCATAACCTTTTGGTTGCTTCATATAGATTTCTTCTTCCAGATCCCCATGTAGGAATGTTGTCTTCAAATCCATTTGTTCTATTTCAAAATCAAATGCATCAACAACAGATAACATAAATATTATGAAGGTTAACTTGGCAACAAGAGAAAAAATCTCACAAAAATCAATTCCCTCAACCTGGGAATAACCCTTTTCTACTAACTGAGCTTTGTATTTCTCCACCTTTCCTTCTGCATTCAGCTCATTTTTAAATACCCATTTGTTGCCAATGGGATTTCATCCAGTTGGAAAATCCGCTAGATCCCAAGCCTCATTCTTATCCAAAGATGTCATTTCTTCATTCATGGCCCTTTTCCAGAGATTTGCATCCTCTGAATCCACTGCCTCCCTGACAGTTCTAGGATCATCATCAGTAATAGACAAAGCAAAATTTGAATGGAAATAATATGGAGTATACCTTTCTGGTAGCCTTCTTTTTCTTATGAGGATCTTCTTCTTCTGATTCATGTTCTTCTGTAGAGTCTGACCCATCATCTTTTAAATCAAAATCTATTTTCTCTGGTTCTTCCTTACTTGGTAGGACTTCTTGTTTAACAACATCCTTCATTTCTCTAAATACCACATCTAGAATATACACTACCTTCTTAGTTTCTGGGTTCCAAAGCTTATAACCTTTGAGACCATCTTTGTATCCAATAAAGATACACTTTTCGACCTTCTTATCTAGCTTACTCTTGTTTTCCTTTGGAACATGAACATATGCATCACAACCAAATACCTTGAGATGTGTGAGAGAAGTTTCCTTACTAGTCCATACCTCTTGTGAAGTCTTTTCATCCAACGCTGATGAGGGTGATCTGTTGAACAGGTAACATGCAGTACTCACTCCCTCTGCCCAAAATTCTTGCCCTAGCCCAGCAACCCTGAGCATGCACCTTGCTTTTTCCATCAACGTCTTGTTCATCCTTTCTGCAACTTCATTCTGCTGAGGTGTATATGGAGTAGTCTTCTTCCTTTCTATACCACACTTCTTACAGAATTTTTCAAATTCATTCCCGGAGAACTCTCCTCCATTATCTGTCCTTAGCACCTTAATTATTTTCTCTGTTTGATTCTCAAGAAGAGCCTTAAATTCTTTAAACCTGTCAAAGACTTCAGATTTCTTCCTGAGAAAATATATCTAATTATTCCTCAAGAATTCATCAATAAATGAGACGTAGTACACAGATTTTCCCAATGATGGGACCGACACAGGTCCAAAAACATCACTATGAACTAGTTGTAAGATTCCTTCTGCCCTCTTTGCACCATAGGGGAATCTTACCCGATTTTACTTCCCATATAGACAATGTTCACATAAATCAAAATCCAAAGAGCAGTTAGACATACCTTCTACCATACCTTTACCGTGTAGTATTCGAAGACCCTTCTCTCTGATATGCTCCAGTCTTTGATGCCACAACATAACCTATTATCCAAAGACTGTAGGATTTCTTTCTTATTCAACTCCAATATCAGGAACAATATAACTATTACACCCATCACTAATAGTGCTTCCTTTGAGCTTATACAGAGTTCCAAACCGAACTCCTTTCAGCAACATCATTTCTCCTCAACCCATCCTCCAAGTTTCCTTTTCAAATATTGTTTTTACCCCTGCATCGTCCATTTTTCTTACAAAAATAAAATTTCTGGCCAAACCTGGGATGTGCAGAACACAAGGCAGTGTTTTAATGCTTCCATCTACAAGCCTCAACTTGAATTTTCCTCGTCCTATGATTTTGGTTGTCGAATCATCACCTAAGAAGACATTACCTCCATCATACCTTTCATATTCGCAGAACCACTCCCTGTGAGGAGCCATATGAAAAGATGCCCCAGATTCAACCAACCATGCCTCATGATATGCACGTGTGCTTGAAAAATCCAGGTACACATCCCCTCCTTCTTCCTTGGAGGTCTTTTCTTCTGTAGAATGAGATTCTCTAGATCCATTCTTTTTCTCAACCTTGGATCTACACTACTTCTTGTAGTTCCCTTCTTTTCCACATCTTCAACATACCCTTAGAAACTTTCTGGGAGATTTAGATCTACCCTTAGACTTAGATCTCCCACTTGAGAAATTAGATCTATTCTTTTCCTGGGAACGTCCTCTTGTAATTAATACATCTGTGTTTTTTCCTTCCATATTCTTCCATCTCATATCCTCTGACAACAAGGATGAGACCACTTCATCAAAATTCAAGGCAGTTGTATTACTGCCTATGGCCACAACTAGACTATCCCAGGAGTCTGGCAAAGAACATAGTAAACTATTACATTTATCTTCATCTGAAATTTTAATATCAACAGATACTAACTGACTTACCACAGTATTGAAGGCGTTCAAATGCTCTGTCACTGAGTCTCCATATCTCATCCTGAGGTTATACAACTTCTTTCTCAGGAATAGTTTATTTACCAGGAACTTAGACTGTTGCAACTTCCCCAAATTTTCCCATAAATCCTTGGATCTGGCTTCCTCTGACACATTCAGTAATACTGAATCAGAGAGACACAATTGCATTGTGATTTTTGCCTTCCAATCCAACTTTTTTCAATCATCTGTTGAAGTTCTTGTAGGTGCAGTACCTGAATCTACCATGATCCACTAATCTCCACCAACAGATCTTCCATCTTAAGCTTCCATAGCTCAAAACTTTTCCCATTAAACTTTTTGATCTCCATCTTAGAATTGCTTGCCATTTATTTTCACATAAAAAATCAATACCACAGATCTCCCATTGTAATAAGGATTATCACAGTCCCAAGCCAAACCCTTGACCACAAAGGCATCCCCCTAAAGCCAACAAAGCTTTGATACCAAATGTAGATTTTAACCTTGTACAATATCTACTGCAAACATATATTCATTAAAAGAATAGAAAATATACAATGATAAATACAAACATCACACAAAGATTTTTCCCATGGAAACCCAAACCGGGAAAACCAGCATATTCTATATTCATTTATGTATGATACATTGTTTACAATACAATATACATATAGGAGCCAGCGGCATGCAAAACCCTAACCCAATGACCTGGATTAGTCCACAACCCTAATTCCTTAACCAGAAACAAAAAACCATCGGCAAAAAACATATGCTGAAAAACCACCTAAATATATGACAAGTTTCCCGAGGCATACTCCCACTACTCATGCAAATAATATAACACATACCCAACATCGAGGAGACCGTCATAATAATTGTCCCTACACAACTTATCCAGAAACATGCAGAAAATATCATGCCAAGTAATGGGATATCTATTACAAATATCAATATATTAGCAAAAATGAATTCCACTGACCATTTCCCCTTACAGGTTCCCGAAAAAGCGAGTTCAATATTTATATTGCATTGTTCCACGACCTACAAACAACACCCGAAATTGCACGATATACATGCAGAAAAGATCTTGCCAAGTAATGAATATCTATTACAAATTTCAATATATTAAAGAAAACGAGTCTGACCGACCATTTCCCTATTCTATACTTAGCCACTTTTTCGATTGTGGGTTCCCAAACAGGTGGCCTCAAGATTTCCCTTCCATTGTTCTGTGACCTGCAAACAACACCCGAAATTTCACAAATATACAAATCGGTCGTTGGACTGCCTCATCGTGCACTTTTCTCTTTTACGTCTTTTGCAGTCAAAATTTTCGAGACAATTTGACTGTCCGGCCCTCACCTCTCCTAAGAATCCACTGTAGCCCTATTTTGAAAATCGTCTGACCACTTTTCATACTTGGCCATTCTTTACTTGCTCTTTCCCGTCCCCGTCACCTTCGCACTTGTTTATAATAAAAAATTGTTTATAAACACACACACACACACACACACACACACATATATATACATATATATTATAAAGACATATAATTTGACCATCATTCACTCACCTCTCCCCCAAATCCCTTGCAACCCTACTTTCAAGATCATCCAACCGCTTTTCATACTTATGTATATATAAAAGAGTCTTATTTATAATAAAAAAGATCGTTTATAAAAACATAATTATATATATAAGGTCTTATTTCTAAGTATGTAATTAGCAAGATTTAATGCTAAACCAAGATTTGAGGATATCTCCCATTAATACGCATTAAACCAAGATTTCTGAAGGGTTATATTATCTCTTCCGAGTGTTAATTTCAAACACCATGGAATGTCGTTCGTGCATCACTGGGTTGGCCCGTTCATGAAATATTCAATCCTTAATTTCAAATATGACTCCAACCGACTGTTTTCCTATTCCATACTTAGCCACTTTCCTGGAATTCCGCAAATTTACAAATATGTCGTTGAACTGCCCCATCGTGCCCTCTTCTATTTTACCCGTTTTGTAGTCAAATATTCTGAGACATACAATTTGACCATCAGACACTCACCTCTCCTGAGTATCCCCTGTAACCCTATTTTGAAGCCCATCCTACCACTTTTCATACTTGGCCATTCCCTACTTTCTCTTCCCTGTTTTCGTCACCTTCGCACTTGTCTATAATAAAAAAAATTGTTTATAAAAACATATATACTTTTCTATAATTAAAAATTGTTTATAAACACACACACACACACACATATACAGTCTTATTTCTAAATGTGCAATTAGTAAGATTTAATTCTAACAAATCATCATGCAGGAACCATATAGATTGTCATTGATGAGCGAAAGGTTCGAGGAGATCTCCCATTAATACGCATTAAACCAAGATTTGTGGAGGGTTATATTATCCCTTCCGAGTGTTAATTTCAAACATCATGGAATTTCGTTCATATGTCGTCAGGTTGGCGCATTCACGAAACCTCCAATCCTTAATTGTTCTTCATCTTACCCGCCACATTCGCACTTCTAAGTATGCAATAAGTAATTTTTACTGCTAACAACTCATCATGCAACACCCATAGAGATTGTTATTAATGAGCAAAAGACTCGAGGAGATTTCACATTCACACGCATTGAACCAACATTTGCAGAGAGTTATATTATCCCTTCCAACTGTTCATTTCAAGCATCGTCTGGAGATACTGGTGACAATGCTCTTGATTTTGATGACGACAACCTAGACACACTGCAAAGAACCACTAAATTGTAAAAGAAACATGGAAAAGGCCCCGATGAGAAGAGTGTTCAATCGGCGAATAACACTCCCAAAAGTATGACATCCAAGAGCATCGCTCCAATGGTCCACCACAACAAGAAAGCAACCCAGAATTCTTCAAACAGAGGAGGACATAACAATCCTCCTCACCCTAAAATTGATAGTTCTCACAAGCTTCCTGTGGATAAGAAGAGAAAAAAAATTATAGGGTAGGCGGAAGAGCCCGAAATTGAGAGTGAGAACATGGAACTTGAAACTGATATGGATAGCATATTCTGCAACCTTGAACATCTCGAAGATGCGATCCAGCATAGTTGTCCAATGGACGTAGCTGATATCAAAAATTTTGACGAAGATGAATCCTTCGTGTTCCAAAGCATTGTTTTTTACAGCGAGTCTAAAAAATTAATTATTAAAAAGAGAGATGTAAAAAATAAGAAAGGAAAATATCGTACAGAGGTTGACTTTGCGAGCATGCGGTTGTCCCAAATCTCTCGACTTCACATAGCAACCGAAGATGCTCTTGATGATTCCATTGGAGGCATTGAAGTTGAGAATGCCAGACTGAAGGACCGAGTCAAGGAATTGGAGGAAGCTTTGATTCCTATGCCATTTCTTGCAAGTCTTTTAGCAATAACCATGCTCGCCACCCCTGGAACCAAGTTAAAAGGATCCTCTAGCCTCCTCACATCGTGTAGAGGATATGTGGAGAATAATATCAAGAAAAGAATCGAACTGAATATTGAGGCGTGGGAAACATCACAAAGTATGGTTTCCCTTGGAACGAAGGCACATACTTTGCTTGAACATTTGCAGGCGGATCTAAAAAATGAAGAACGTTTCTATTTAGACATTGTCCTTCCTTTTGACACCCACGTAAAAAACATGATAGAAATGAGAAGAAGACAACAATATCTCCCCTCCAAAAATCAGATCACTCAATTAAATGCATGCTTGAAAGAAAAGTGAAGAACTTGCATCTCAATGTCCAATCATGTGAACAAGCCATATCAAAGAAAGAAAAATTATTCACAAATCTGACCAAAATAGAATTAGTCGGAAGGACCGATGAGGTCCAAGGCCCCAAGTTAATCATCAACTCTTTTCCCTTAACTAGGCAAGCATTCGATAAACAAGTTGATATTTTTAAGGCGTTGTCTTTAGAAAAATTTTACAACATCCTTGAATATGGTGAAGATGACGTGGAAAACTAGCTAGTCGACTATTCGGTACAGAATGAAGAAATTGATCAAGGTCAATGTAATCTTTCTATCGATCTAAGGGAATTAGAAAATGAAATTTTCAACATAAAAATCCGGAATGAGATAAACGTCGCCCCCTTGAGAAGCTACATTGAAGAATGGGTCGAAAGGTAATTGAAGCAGGTTGCCGATGAAAACAACATGTCGCTGGCACGATTCCAGTAGCCGTCGACGACATCAATAAAAAGGCATTAGCAAGAAAATAGCAAAAGGGGTGATATTTACCATTACTGTAAGTCTATACTGATCAGATCTTGGTTTGTTTATCAATCCAATTATTCCACCTTTTTAAATAGAAATGTTTAGCCAAAGACTTATACCTTCCAATTTCTTCTTTTCAGGTATTACACTCTACCGTCGCCCACTTCTTCTTTCCACACTCTTATTTCTTGTACATATTTCTCTTATGGTCCATGGGAGCCCCAATCCTAGTCTATATGACAAACACATTTAAATTTTGAGGAATATGTAACACACAATATTATTTTTTGATATATTTCAAATAAAACTATTTTTTAACTCCTTTTATATTTATGTGCTCATAAATTTTTATCTTCAACTATGTTGAATGTTAAGAAATTGTGTTTATTTAATTTGAATTATCTTTTTCTCATGCATATATTTTTCTTCTGCTATGCATATAACTTTTTTTGTCATGGCACATATAGAGACATACATGCCATATGGTCTATGAAAATTGTACTTAACTCTAACCAGTTGAAAGTAAGATAAAACATTGAGGAGATAAAACATGCAAGGTAGGAACGAAAATTTCGAACATAGCAAGTCACACTACTTGAAAGAACGAAAATTTTTAACATAGAAAAATGGATTATATAGTTTCAAAACATAAATGGGACTCTATAGGCCACGTTTCATTTATTGCATGGATACCACATGTGCATCATGTTTCTTGCCACATCTTCAGTTTTCATCTGCCTCCTCTACTTTTTCTCCATCCCTATACATTTATTCCCAATTCAACCAGGCATGGACTGCCATGTAGCACTTGTTTCCTAGAGTATTGTTTTATAATATTAAATTGTAATGTAATGTAATATATTACATTTTATCTTTGTCATATGGGCATTTTTTACTTTGATTTTCAGGTCACATGTGATTTCAACTTCACCTTATGCATTGGATTCGCCGTGAAATTAGTAAATCATATCATCTTCATCCCAATGAATGAAAGAAGAGAACCGAGTGCAATGTACCATCGACAGAGGATCCGCCACCAAACACAACAATCATTCTGCATTATTTACGAGAGTTTTTAACCCACGAGTTATTTAATAGACAACGCAAAGTCCAACAACTATGTAAATACGAGCGTCAAAGCAAAAGGTGACAGACGATTTGATATTTCTAGTAAATTGAAACATAGACTTCATTCACCCTTAGCCATTACGATATTTTTAATTCAAATAACTTCCACTATATTCTTAATTGATAAGCCATTGAATTAATATTTCTTTTGGAATACTTGTAAAATAAACCTTACCACTAGAACATAGAACATAGCAATAAAGTAGGTAAAGGTCTAATGGACCCACTACAATTTTGAAGAAGCAAGGTTGGAACTAGAAGATGTCACTCCATATATTTTTAAATTTTAATGTAAAGTTTTGTTATTATATATAGTGTTGATACGCACCAAGTGCTATGCAAAAGATAAGTTCTATGATTCCACAAGTAGGGGAAGTGAAAGAGGGCCAAGGGGGAGAGGATCTAAGTCCTTAGACCTTCATCAACTTTAGCTAGTGATATATCCTAAAATCCTTAAACATATGATTATTAACCTTGATTTAAGTTATCCTAAGCTTGGGATTAGAGGTTTAACATGGAATTTTCATGAAGACCAAGTGGCGAGTGATTGGCATGCAAATATAATGTTGGTAATTTGAGAATGAATGTATTATTACAAATGGTTATAAGAGTTGGATACGATGGGTAAAATATTACCTATGGTATGCGATAGTGTACCTTCATGTAAGATTATGTTGTTGACAAGGTACTACTACAAATAATTAATGTGAGTGAGTGTCCCTAGAGTCCCAAGAGAGAGAGATTCCCTAGCTAGGTTGTGTTGGAGCATTGGAAAGGAATTGGGATAGCCTTAGGGACTATTTAGCATAAAATGGGCATAGTATTCCTTGTGTTGGTGTTGTGCACAATGAGGGGAAGAATATTGCTTGAATGGGATAATTGTAGAGTGGTTGTGGCCTATGAGAATTTATGGGTTGTTGGTAGAGTAAGAAGAGTTAGAGTTGGACCTTATCAGAGATGATTTTAAGGATGGAGATTTATTTTAAAATGTAGAAAACTTGGCGAATCTTACTAATCCTTCATATGCCAACTATAAATGATTGGCGATATTTTTGTAAAAAATTCAAATTTCTAAGGATTTTATATAGTGTTTATAAAATTTGGCGATTTTTAAGGTAAAATAATTTTATTGTATAGAATTTGGGCGAATCATTTTTAAAATAGTGAATCTTGTTTTTGGAAAAAACATGGAAAATTAGCCCATGAGCGAAATTTAGCCCCTAAAATCATCCATGGACCTTATAACTTCACCCTTGTGAATTCATAGCTTCATCTGAGAGGTGACTTCTATCACATAAAGATTAAGCGTGATAGAGTGCCTAAGGCTAGGAGGAATATCCTTCATTTACACCTAGTTGGAGAATTATTTTCACAGAAAAATTAATTAACCTAGTTGTATCATGAAATACCATGTTTTTATGTTTATATTCTACATTTTATTATTTTCAAGTTATTGAGTTCTTTGTGTATGAATTTAATTTGTATAATTATAAATAAAAGAATTATAGGAATACATTATTGTCATAAGATTGAAATTGAATATTTTGGCTACCATTATCAATGATGAAGTGCAACAGAGTACCCTTCACCCACATCTATGAATGAAATAGGTGCTCGCCTTCCTTTGGCTAATCAAGTTCACTAGGTTGGATCTTGGTGGTAGCAACAGTCACACTGGGTTCTGTGTCAATATTTTGTCTCCCCTTTTCTGTTTGTGACTTTAAGTTGGAACCCACATCTTATTCAGAGGCTTTCACCTCCACCACCAATGACTACTTTGAGTGACAATCCGCAGTTTTATGCCAGGGGATCTTATGGAAGTTGCACCACTTCCCATTTTATTTCTTCGTCTTTCCATTGTTCTTCGTTGTTTGTTTCTTAGATTAGTTGTCCTACTACTACCCATCTTTTCTCTTCCCTTTTTCTATGGGTTGGGGTTTCCCTTTCATTGTTTCTT
>JASDQU010243274.1:107349-119664 GCA_032191745.1 Picea mariana | reverse complement strand
TTAATGCTAAACCAAGATTTGAGGATATCTCCCATTAATACGCATTAAACCAAGATTTCAGGAGGGTTATATTATCCCTTCCGAGTGTTAATTTCAAACATCATGGAATGTCGTTCGCGTGTCGTCGGGTTGGCTTGTTCACAAAATCTTCAATCC
The DNA here is from genome assembly GCA_032191745.1 of Picea mariana. Taxonomy (NCBI): domain Eukaryota; kingdom Viridiplantae; phylum Streptophyta; class Pinopsida; order Pinales; family Pinaceae; genus Picea; species Picea mariana. The sequence goes on along the minus strand of JASDQU010243274.1, from coordinate 119,508 downwards.
TTAATTCCAAAAAAGAGTCTGACCGACCATTTCCCTATTCCATACTTAGCCACTTTCCTGAAATTCGTCAAATATACAAACCGGTCGCTGAACTGTCCCACCATGCCCTCTTCTGTTTTACACGTTTTGCAGTCAAAAATTCTGAGACATAAAATTTGACCATCGGACACTCACCTCTCCTGAGTATCCCCTGTAACCCTATTTTGAATCCCGTTCGGCCGCTTTTCATACTTGTCCATTCCTTACTTTCTCTTCCCCGTCTCTGTCACCTTCGCACTTGTTTATAATAAAAAAATTGTTTATAAAAACATATATATATAAGGTCTTATTTATAAATATCCAATTAGTAAGCTTTAATGCTAATAGCTCATCATGCAAGAACCGTATAGATTTTCATTGATGAGCGAAAGCCTCGAGGATATCTCTCATTAATATGCATTAAACCAATATTTGCGGAGGGTTATATTATCCCTTCCGAGTATTAATTTCAAAATCATGGAATGTCGTTTGCACGTTGTCAGGTTGGCACGTTCACGAAACCTCCAATCCTTAATTTCTCTTCGTCGTACCTGTCACCTTTTCACTTCTAAGTATGCAATAAGTAAGCTTTACTTATAACATCTCATCATGCATCACCCATAGAGATTGTCATTAATTAGCGAAAGGCTCGAGGAGGTTTCCCATTCACAAGCATTGAACCAACATTTGTGGAGGGTTATATTATCCCCTCCAACTGTTCATTTCAACCATCATCTGGAGCAAACAGACGTTCTCATAAACTTATGGCACCATATCGATAGCACTTCTATGGAGATACAGTGAAAATATTTGGGCATGAGGACCAGAACTTCCAGTGGTCCAGGGCATATTTTTACTACTCATCCCCTTCCGCCTAGAACGAAATAATTTGGACCTCTAGGATTGCTCATGCAGGTTGTGTCCCTGAATTTTTTGACTGTAAGGAGATGATCTCTTGGTGCGTCGATAAATATATTTCAAGCCAAAGAATTATTCCACTGCGGGACCACTCTTATGTTTCTTTGTCACCTCAGGTCTTCTACCAGATGTTAATATTATTGGAGCCAACATTGATGTTCAGAGGAGAAGACTCCAAGCAGTTTTTAATAAAGCATAATAACTGGTTGGACCTCTTTCCCGAGTTCCTGGAAGACCCGATGGCAGTTCCTGAAGATATCACAAGCGTGCAGGTTAGTTCATTTAGAAATCCATTCCGGAAAATTGCTTGGTTGTTTACAAGAATAACGGGATGGGAATCCACAACAATTATTTCCCGCATGGTTCTTTATATTTTGTATTTCACAGTCAAGGAACAAGCCATTTTTTATTGGTGGAAGCTAATTTCCCATGAAATCTGTTTCCAATTGTCAAGCTTCAAAAAGGAGAAGAAATTTTATATGTCATCCTACTTGGTTTTTGCGATAGCGCATTGCTGTCAGCTTCCAAAACTGTCTCTATCCAAGAAGGTAAACTAGAAATTCGACCCAGTAACCTTCTGGTACCAGGCCTTGTGGAAGCACAAGGCCTCCCACTATTTTTATGAGGTTTTTAATGACTTTGTCTCTATTTTCAAAGTTTTGTTGTTAGGAGAAGATGCTCCCTGCATATCTGACCAGGCAACCAAGTTTCTGGATAGGAACAGGGCACTTGAATAAATGGATAATTACAATGTGATAAGGATTTTTGGCTCCAAGGAAAAACCTGCTCTCCTTCCATGTCACATTATGAACAAAATGTTTGTTACAGAAATAGCAAGGCAATACAACTATTGGTTGCATTTATTCCATGAGAAGAGAAAACAATAGTTCATTCCTCTGCCTTAGAAATTCGGGGACTTCGTGTTGAGGAACGACAACAAAATTGACGAATTTGCAGCCCAATTCAACAACTTGAACCTAAGATATGCTGAAATCCTAAGAGGGTTCGACACTAATCAAAAAAAATTAGAACGTTTACTTACACTTGGCCTCGGCAATTCTTTTTTCCAGAAACACTTGAACGAAAACAGAGACATTGAAGGCAACGTTCTTGCTTCTGATGTTGGCGACCTAGACACACTGCAAAGCACCATTGAATTGTACAAGCAACAGGGAAAAGGCCTCGATGAGAAGAGTGTTCAATCGGTAGATAGCACTCCCAAAAGTACGACATCTCGGAGCATTGCTCCAACGGCCCACCACAGTAAGAAAGAAATTTAGAATTATTCAAATGGAGGAGGAGATAACAACCCTCCTCACCCTAAAATTGATAGTTCTCACAAGCTTCCTGTGGAGAAGAAGAGAAAAAAAATTGTAGAGCAGGCGGAAGAGCCCGAAATTGAGAGTGAGAACATGGAACTTGAGACTAATCTAGATAGCGTATTCTACAACCTTGATCATCCCGGAGACGCGATCCAGCATATTTGTCTAATGGACATAGCTGATACCGAAATTTTTTACGAAGATGAATCCTTCACGTTCCAGAGCATTTTTTTTTACAACGAGTCTAAAAAAATAATTATTGAAAAGAGAGATGTAAAAAATAAGAAAGGAAAATCTCGTTTAGAGGTTACCTTGTGAACATGCGATCATCCCAAATCTCTCGACTTTACAGAGCAACCAAATATGCTCTTGATGATTCCATTGGAGGCATTGAGGTCGAGAATTCCAGACTGAAGGACTGAGTCAAGGAATTGGAGGAAGCTTTGATTCCTATGTCATTGCTTGTTATTCCTTTAGCAATAGCCATGCCTGGTACCTCTGCAGCCAAGTTAAAAGGATCCTCCAACCTCCTTGCATCGTGTAGAGGATATGTGGAGAATAATATCAAGAAAAAAATGGAACTGATTGTTGAGGCGTGGGAAACATCACAAAGCATAGCTTCCCTTGGAACGAGGGCACATACTTTGCTTGAACATTTGCAGGCGGATTTAAAAAATGAAGAACGTTTCTATTTAGACACGGTCGTTCCTTTTGGCACCCATGTCAACAACATGACAGAAACGAGAAGAAGACAACAAGATCTCCCCTCCAAAAACTGGATCACTCAATTAAATGCATGCTGGAAAGAGAAAGTGAAGAACATGCATCTCATTGTCCAATCATGTGAACAAGCCATATCAAAGAAAGAAAAATTATTCACAAATCTGACCAAAATAGACTTAGCCGGAAGGACCAACGAGGTCCAAGACCCCAAGTTAATCGTCAACTCCTTGCCCTTAACTAAGCAAGCCTTCGATAAACAAGTTAATATTTTTAAGGCGTTGTCTTTAGAAAAATTTTACAGCATCCTTGAATATGGTGAAGATGACGTGGACAACTGGCTAGTCGACTATTTGGTACAGAATGAAGAAATTGATCAAGATCTACGTAATGTTTCTATCGATCTAAGGGAATTAGAAAAGGAACTTTTCAACATAAAAATGTGGAATGAGATCGGCATCGCCCTCTTAAGAAGCTACATTAAAGAATGGGTCGAAAGGGAATTGATGCAGGTCGCCGACGAAAGGCAACAGACAGTTGGCATGATTCCAATAGCCATCGACGACAGCAATAAAAAGGCATCAGCAAGCAAATAGCAAGAGGGGTGATATGTACCATCACTATAAGTCTATACTGATCACATCCTGCTTTGTTTATCCATCCAGTTATTCCACCTTTTTAAATAGAAATGTCTAGCCAAATATTGATACCTTTCAATTTCTTCTTTTCAGGTATTACACTCTACCGTCGCCCACTTCTTCTTTCCACAGTCCTATTTCTTGTACATATTTCTCTTATGGTCCGCGGGAGCCCCAATCCCAGTCTATATGACAAACGCATTTAAATTTCCAGGAATATGTAACACACAATATTATTTTTTGATATATTTCAAATAAAACTATTTTTTATCTCCTTTTATATTTATGTGTTCATAAATTTTTATCTTCAACTATGATGAATGTCAAGAAATTGTGTTTATTTAATTTGAATTATATTTTTCTCTTGCATATATTTTTCTCCTGGTATGCATATAACTTTTTTTGTCCTGGCACATATAGAGACATACATGATAGATGGTCTAGGAAAGAACAGAAATTTTGAACATAGCAAAATCGATTAATAGTTTCAAAAAATAAATGGGACTCTAGAGGCCACGTGTCATTTACTGCATGGATACCACATGTGTTGCATGATGCTTGCCATATATCCCCTACAGTTTCCATCTGCCTCCGCTACTTTTTCCCCATCCCTGTGCATTTATTCTCAATTCAACCCGGCACGGACTACGCTGCCATGCAACACTTGTTTCAATTAATTTCTTAAAAGTATTTATTTAAAATTATTTTGTTAAATAAAATAATAATAATTTAACAAATAGATTTGTTTTACTCGATTTATTAAATTGGAATAATAAATTTATTTAAAACTAATTTATTCTATTGAAAATATATTATCATATTTTAATAATACAATTAATGTTTTTTCTCAATTTAATAAATTGGAATAATAAATTTATTTAAAACCAATTTATTGTATCTGAAAATATATTATCATATTTTTTATAATACAATTAATGTCCTACATAATGTTATGATTAAATACATATAGAATTTTTCTCCATTATAAGAATTTTAGGTATTTTATTTCTCAATATATAAAATCACAAAGTTAAGAAACTTTTAAGTTTTTTATTAATCGCATATAATATATATATATATATATATATATATATATATATATATATATATATATATATATATATATATATATATATACTCATTTTCAATAGTTTGCATTGCTATATTATAAAGGGATTGATATAATAATCTTATTTATGGGTGGGTGCAAGATGATGGTCTCTCGTGACATGTTAGTGGTAATGTAATATGGAAAAAGAACGATCTATTAGTTTAGAGGGATGATTCAAGGTACTTCACAATGAATTTAAATATGGTATAAAAATATTAAATGTAGGAAATTGAATTAGTTTCTAAATATATAATTTGTATTTACAGAATTTGTGTATGTCTATGTGAAATTTCATTTTTTCTAACAATGATATGTTATTTTTCATGCAAAATATACTGCATATGTTTTCATTCATGCACATGTTGAGTACCTAAATGATGGAAGAAGTACCTATATGATAGAATTTTCTTTAAAAAAAATTCAGAATTGTAGAGAAAACATTATTCTTGTGCAGGGCTATTTTTTCAAAATTTATAATGTTAATTTTATATTTTTTTTAAAGATGAAAGTCATTATATCCTTGAAATTACAAGGTCTTGCAGTAGTGTAGGGTTAGATTTTAGATCTCGGCCTATACTAGTGCAACGTATAAGTTATTTTAAAAATGGTTAAGGCTATCAAAAGTTATAGGAGGAATAGAATATGTATGTGTTTTAAGATTCTGACATATGTCAAGAAAAATATTAAAAATAGTAAACAATATTAAAAAAAATTAATTATATATTTTGAATTTGCATAGTCGACTCTATATGTGTGTGTAGTTTTATCAACAACGGATTTATGTAGCCTATACAAAATAACATGAAAAATAGAGATATTGAGAGGTATTTAAAAAAATAAAGGTTTTGATACATTTGCATCCCAAACCAGCAGGTTTGTCATTCCAAACCTAAATCTGAGGCAACCAAATTAGCAAACATGTATGCTAAAGCTGTCACTCCCACCCAAAAAAAATTGAATGAAAAAAGTGTACAAGTGCTATAGAGTGCGTGCATGTGTTGTAGAGTGTGTGCACATTGTCATAATGTGCATGCGCTTTTTTGAATAATCATTCACAAGGTAGGTCTAACAAGAATGTGTCAAAGAAAGCTTGTAGGCATCTAGGGCCATAAAAATCATGTTGACCCAACACAAAGGAATTTTCAAGGCTATCCTTGGTTTCCAAATGGGGATAGTGAACATTGTGAGTTTTTGGAAACTGAGTATATGAGTCTTTGGAACTTAGATATGGTCAGGGGAACAAACCCAAGAGTTAGGCCTTAAAGAAATCTTATAGGCTTCTAGGGCCAAGAACGACACTTTGAACCACCACAAATGACCTATCAAGGGCATCATTTTCCTCTAACCAGGTATATAGGTAACACTAGCATTTTTAATCATTGGGTATGGATCTCGGGGCCCTGGACATGGCCAAGGGAGGCAACTTGGATTTTGGGCCCTAAAGGAAGATTCTAGACATCTAGGGCCAAAAAGGATGCCTCGAAAAACCACATGTGGCCTCTTGAGGGTATCATTGGCCTAGTATTATGGATGTTGGTACCACTAGGTGGTTTTGAGCAATAAGTATGTGTACCAAGGTCCTAGAAATTATCTAGGGAAGAAGGTCATGACTTAGGTCCTAAAGAAAACTTTGAGACATGTAGAGCCATGAGAAATTCCTTGAAGCACCCTGCAATACCTATGGAGTGTATCTTTGGCCTCTAAGAAATATGTTAGTTCCCTCACAATTTTTTTTATCATTAGTGATCTTAGATTGTATGGATAATGAAATGAAATCCAGAAATATGAATGGAAATGCACACACACAGGTAAATATTCTAGAGAGCACAGTAATACAGTGAGAATAAATATCTATTAATGAATCAAATAGTAAAATATCGTGAAAGGCAAAGCAACAAAAACTAGCTAGATTGGTGGTAGGTTAACTTTGAAGAGAGAGGTGTCAGCTATGCTCATTTGCAATATTCACATTACAAGAGGCCCAAATGGGATTTTAACATGAATAACTAAATGCTAAGAGCAAAAAAACCTAGAGACAAAACCCTTACCCTGGGAGATGAAGTGGCCAAAAGGAATGCATACCCTAAGGAGTCTAGTTGATACGTCAACTTCTCAGGGCCACAACTTTTGCTTACAAACTCTATTTGTTGTGAAAAATATCCCGTTGGAAAGATATAGATGAGAATAAATATTTTATTCAAGGATTGGGCATTCCATGGAAAACCTAATGTGTCACAAGGCCAAAAAAACATTGTTTAAGACCCCAAAAATGTGTCAGAAGTTTGGGACCTAAAAAACTAGAGAAAAACATTTCCAAGATAGGGAATCATTATGATTCAATGGAATATGTGGGTGGCCAATAATATCCACCTACATCAATCATCCCCCATTAGGAAGCAATGTTTTAAGAACCTCCATCATATGTGGAAACTTCTATTGAATCTAACTGTCAGTGAGCCACTTGCCTTGGTGAAGAAGTTCTCCTACTTTGACAAACTGATAGAGTTGTTTGTTCTATTGGAAAGTGCTCTTCATCTTGGTGTCTATGATCTAGTCCACTATATCCTGCTCAATGCAGTCAGGGTTGAGTTGTGTAGGGTCCAAATGCTCAGCCACCTCCGAGGTGGCCAGTAGAGGTGGAAAATATGGTTGAAGTAGCTCCACACTAAATATTGGGTGCAAGCCAAGGAAAGGGGGGATATTTGATTCAAAAGCATTCTCACTCATAGTATTCGTGACACTATGAGACCTATATCTTAGTGGTATGAGCTTCCTGCGAGGGCTTGCAAGGTATTATTTCTTCAAATGCAACCACACCGTATCACTAACTTGAAACTTGTGTGGAACCCAATGTTGGTCATGTCGCTACTTGTACTTGGATTTAGATTTGTTAAATATATCATGAACATGTTGTTAGATGTGTTGGATATACTCAAAAAAATTGGTTACTTTATCTGCTTCAGGTTGAGCATTGGAGGAATCTTCCTGTGTAGATGAAATAGGCAGAGCTACGTCAATGGGGGCCAATGGTTGGAATCCCATGCACACCTAAAAAGGGTTGTGTCCAATAGAGTTGTGGAGAGCCTTGTTGTAGTTATGTTTATCATATGGAAGGATATCATCCCATGTATGTGGATGCTTGGATTTGTACATGCACGGGATATGCAATCATCCTACTAACCACCACTATTTTCCCATCATTTTCAAGGTGGAAGGTAGTGATTTGGTCATCTTGGTGTTCATCATAGACCACATGATATACTAGAAGGTACTGAGGAACCTACTATCCCTATTTGAAATAATGGTTCATGCTAGCCCAAAATGAACCCAAACATTTTCAAATAAGAGATTAGCAATAGATTCTATAGTGATACTATTCTTGCACGATGCCAAAATGGCCATCTTAGAGAACTGATAAACAACCACAAAGACACAATCGTTACCATGCTTGGTGGAGGGTAAACCTGACATGTGATCCATGGAGACTGACTCCCAAGGCTTGTCTAGGATATATAAAGGAGTGAATATCCCTTGCTTCTTCATGACAATCTTAGCGATGGCATAAGCAGTGCACGATCTAATATACATGTTGATGTATTATCAAAGTTTTGGCTAATAGAAATACTTCTGGAGTACTGATATTATCTTCTCCACACTGAATTTCCCTGCCACCCACTATAATGCACCTCCCAAATTAGTTTTGCACGTTCACTTGAAGAAACATAAATATGGCCCATCTATCACAAAAGTACATCCTGGAGGTAAAAGTTTGGAACGTGTTTACCTACACCCAATGCCTAATATGTAGTAGAAAAATCAGGTTCATTGTCATACTATTGGGGCCACCTAGAGGTCTCATTCCCAAAAAAGTTAACAACTATGGTTAGCGCCACAATCAAGGGTCAGCTGATGCAATCTACAACATGGTTTATGTTTCCATTCTTGTACTTAATGTTCAAGTTAAATTGTTGCAAGTATGTGGACCACTTCTGATGGAAATCACTTTGTAACTTTCCCTGTGTTTGCATGAATTGTAAGGACTTGTGATCAGTATAGATGACCATTTCCTTTCCCATAATATAATGCTTCCATTGTTGGCATGTCTACATAATGGAGTGCATCTCCTTGTCATAGATGGGATACCTACGAACAACATCAGAGAGTGACTCGTTGTGATAGGCCATCAAATGTCCATGTTGAGTGAGGACTACACCAATAGCATAGTTAGAAGCATCTGTCTCAATCTCAAATGGAAATTGCAAGTTTGGTAGAGTGAGGACTGGTGTCGAGCAAAGGTGATGTTTCAAATCCTCGAATGCTTTTTGTTGTGACTCAGACCAAAAAAATGTGTCTTTATCTCCACCCTTGGTCACATGGCATAAGGTCTAGGCAATATGAGAAAACCCCAAGAAGCTACAGATCTTTGTTAGAGTAATTGAAGCTGGCCAATTATGAATGAATTGGATCTTTTCTACCTCCACATGCACCCCATGTTCATCCACGATGTATCCTAGATACTAAATTATCTACATGCCAAATGAACATTTCTCCATATTTTCATATAACTTGTGTTTCCAAAAAGTGCTTAAGATATATTAAATTGGTTGCAAATGTTTCACCCAAGTTATCTTGAAGGTGAGGATTTCATTCAAGTATACGACCACAAAATATTTTGTGAATAGCCACAAGATGTCATCCATCATCCTCATGAATGTTGTCGAAGCATTAGTCAAGTCAAAAGGCATGACCAACCACTCAAAAAATACTTCTTTATACTTGAAGGCAGTATTCCATACATCATTTTGTTCAATCGGGACCTGGTGGTAGCCTAAATTCATATTAATCTCAAAAAATAACTTGTCACCCTTAATTTGATCAAGAATATCATAAATTCAAGGGGTCAAATATTAGTTCTTGATAATGATTTTTTTCATAAATATATAATTAATATAGAGTTTACATAAACCCATCCTTCTTCTGCACCAATGCAATTGGGCTCCCATAAGGTGAGGATATTGGTTGAATGTGGCCCTTTTGGATGAGCTTATGAAATAAACATTTTATTTCCTCATTCTCCAAAAGAGAGCATTTGTATATTTATCCATTAGGTAAAGGAGAACCATGTATCAAGACAATTGAATGTTTGACCTAGCACTATAGAGGCACTCCTATAGGTGAAGTGAAGATATATTTTTATTCCTCTACAATATTTTCCTCATGCTTCTACTGTGTGGAGAGGCCCCATGTTGAGGAAATGGTGGTTGCAGTGATATTCCATTCACCTTTTGACCGAACCATGAAGAGAACAAATTTTCTAGTCTGAGATATTACCTTTTGGCACTGCTTTGTCAATATAAAGGCAACTGCAGTATTCAGAACTACCTCTCGTACCCTATAGATACGGCCTCCTAAAGTAACAATAACACTATGAGGCATAGAATCACAAACAACATGGCATTTCCACATATAGTGTTTTCCTAAAATACATCAACAAAATTAAAAAGGATCAAAATCACACAGTACCTCATCCTAAAAGGGCTTGATGTCATAGGATAGGAAACATTGTTGGTTGATGTGGAGGTCTCATCCCTACCTCAACCAACTGATGGTGTATAGTTGGGGGTGTGATGGTGTCAGTAGCTTTAATCTCTTGATGACCTTAGTTGATATCAGGTTCTTCTAGCCACCATTGTTAATAAGTAAATGTAGTGGAGTCCCCTTCACCCACATCTATGAATGGAAGAGGAACTCCTCTCCCTCAAGCTCCTCTTACTCTTATGGTTGGATCTTTGCAGTTGTGATGGTAGCATTGAGTTATGTGTCAATGATATTTTTCACTTATCCTTCTCTAAATCAAAGTTTAATCCAAATCCCAATTATTTTTCTTTCATCACAGCCAACAATTATTGTTTCGAGTGGAATTTATTAGTGTTGTCCTAGGGGATTGTGTGGAACTCGCACCACTTCCCAGTGTCCTTCTTCATCGACTTCCTTCTTTCTTTGTCAACTTCATGTTACCCTTGTTTTATTGTATCTTGTATTGGTTGTCTTGAGGTTGTCTATCCTTGCTCTATCCTTTGTTTTGTTAGTTAGGGGCACCTTTAACATGCTTATATTGCAGCATATTTGTAGAAACAAACTCTTTCTTATTCCTCTAACTAAATTTCTACTCAATTTTGACAACATATTAGTAAGTGGCTCCCAGTGAGGGGATGTCCAAGAAATCCATCTTTGTTTGGATGTATTTATGTGGGTCACTATGCTAATTTATAAACAAGTGCCACTTGGAGTCTCCAATACCCATATTTGAGTGCAAGGTATGGAATATATCAGTGTAATACAAAACTGTCCAGTCTCTCTCCTGACATAGAGTTGTCCATCTCATGTATTGATCATCATAGTTTCTAGCAGCGTATAATTTCTCCTTTAGGGCATCAATAAAATCTACCCAAGTGGATTTTTTCCTAAATGTTGTAGACTCATCTCCATCATGTCTCTCCTGGTAAATTTCCCACCAATTTTTGACATGGGGAAGGGCCTTAAGGAGTGAAAAGGTGATCTTTTCGATGTCCAAAAAAAATTTGCATAGAGTAATAATCCTCTAACGGATTTAACCATTTCTCCAAAGCATATGTACCTATATTTCCTTCAAATAAAGGAATGTCAAAGTGAAATTGTACCTTGAAGGTTGTCACACCTCTGAAATGGTTGTATGTTGAAGGTGTCTTGGTTGCCAATGTCATTTGCCGAAAAATCTAGGAAAAACTATCCATCATCTCATTCCTTTGTCGCATGATGTCTTCCTTGAGCAAAAATTTGATAAGATATCCTTCTCTATCATCTCTCTTTTCATCCACCATGGGAGGTTTCTTGGGATAACAAGGGTGGTCTTCCCCAAGTGAAATTATTTTGAAACCCAACTCTCTATACCCTAACCTCATCGAGGACATGCATCGAGAAACAACAAAGAGCATATTGCTCTGATATCATTGATCTATATTGTATGGAGAATGAAATGAACAACATGAATATGAATGGAAATACACACACATAAATATTTCAGAGAGCATAATAATACAATGAGAACCAATTATATTAATGAATCAAATAGTAAAATACAATGAAATGCAAAGTAATACAAACTAGTTAGAATAGTGGTAGCTTATCTTTGAAGAGAGGGGTGTCGGTTATGCTCATTTGCAAGTTTCCCATTTGTTACACATGAAATTTGCACACCTAGGTACCTCGCCCTAAGTGTCGTAAAGTGTCATATAAGTGTCTCATACACCTTGACACCATGGAATAACATATGTCACAATCCCTAGTCAATGTGGAGGAGGGATATATTACATGAAGGAAAAAATACCAAGTACACATGAATTATTATTAATATTCATGGAAAATAAATTGATTAAGTGTGAGAATCAAGTGC
>JASDQU010243274.1:72686-86377 GCA_032191745.1 Picea mariana | reverse complement strand
GCATATTTCCATGCCTCAGCGAGGCTGTACATTTGTCCATGGAAGGAAAACTTCTCCCCAGAGAAAGAAACCATTAAAAATTTCCCAGTCTGGCTAAGGCTATACTCCTTACCGCTAGACTACTAACTGCCATCCACTTTCAAAGCCATAGGGAACAAGCTCGTAAAATATGTCAAGACATCGGAAGCTACCCTAAAAGGCATATATACATCCTATGCAAGGATCTGCATCGAGATGGATGTTTTAGGGGCGCTCCCAGAAGCCATAAGCCTGGAGTTTAGGGATGAGGAATTGATACAAAGCATAGACTATGAGCAAATCCTGTTTTTATGCAGAAGATGTCATGAACATGGACACCTACTAAGAGAATGCCCTCTTAACAAAAAACAAGAAGCGAAAAACACCAAGCTACAACAGGATGAGGACAGTTTTGTGAATCCAAATCACAAAAGTAGAGGAAACAAGAGACAAAGCAAGGCCCCAACAAGAAGCAATCCAAAATCCAGGCTTAGAACAGAAGGAAGGGGCAAGCCCAACCAAGGGGAAGAAGGAGGGATGAAAAAGACGAAAGATAAGGAAGCGAGTGAAAGCACAACTCAGGAGAACACATAAAATCCAAGCAACAAAGGAGAACAGGGAGGTAGCGCAAGTCCCATGGAAGGAGGAAACAAAGATGCCAACACCCCAATGCAGGAAGTAGACGGAGATTCAAAGATGACTTCAAGTGAGGTAGGAACACAGGATCTAGATATCAGAGACATTATGGAAAGGGAAGGAATAGATCTACCGAATATACTGGAGCAATGAAAAAGACAGGGAGTAGACAATGTGCCAGCGGAGCAACTCGATCAAATTCAATATCTCTTCCTCCTAAGGGAGGAAGAAAAATCCAGAGGGATCAAGTGAATGCATGGAGAGATAGGTCACCTGGGAATCAAAACATGCGATGGACAACCACAATACTCACCTAAGTAGACATGAAGGAAGAAATGCAGGAAATCAAATAGCGTAGCCCTACAAGAACTTGGAGCCCTGTTGATAAACTTAGGTAAGATTAAAAATTTCTTCCCCAACTCCCCCCCACATGTTTAAATGAATATTATAACATGGAATATAAGAGGCTTAAACAACCGAAGGAAGCAATGAATCCTTAAAAATAGATTGAGTAAGGAACAACCTGACCTATGTTTCATTCAAGAGACAAAATGCACTTTAGACAAAATGGAAACAATCAGTAAAAAACACTGGAGTAAGTACAAGATGTTGGCTGTCGAAATCCAACAAAGGATGGGAGGTATCCTCACCTTGTGGAACCCACAAGTGGTGAACCTACTTGCAGCATAATCCACGAGAAACACACTTTCTGTTAATATGCAAATTATAGGGAACACGGAGGAAATTCTATGCACTAATGTGTATGGCCCCCAGGTGATGGAGGAAAAAATGAGACTTCTCCTCGACCTAGAGAATATAAAAGAGCATACCCTCAACCTCCACTGGATCCTGGTAGGGGATTTCAACATCATCACGACACTCACTCAGAAAAAAGGGGACACTAGGAGACTAGACAGAGATGCAGAAGAATTCTCAGCTTTCATTGACACAATGAAGCTCGTGGACATTAGGACCAACAATGGCCAGTTCACTTGGAACAACAAACACCTAGGTCACCACCAAGTAGCTACAAGGCTAGAAAAATTCTTGGTGTCAGAATCAATCATGTTGTAGGGACTAACTTTGGACTGTAGCATCCTCCCCTGGGGGGGATTAGATCACTGGCCAGTTCAATTGGAAGCTAATTTTCAAACCTCACCGAAGAACATACCTTTTAGATTTTAGAAATTCTGGATCGACCATCCCACCTTCAAGGAGAAAATAAACTAATGGTGGCGGAAGGAACTTCCGGACCAAGGGACAAGAATGTTCAAACTTTACAAAAAACTCAAGTATATCAAACAAAAACTGAAGGAGTGGAACAAGGAAGTATTTGAAAAATAAACCAGGGGAAAAAGAGCATCTAGGATAGAATGAGGAAACTACAGGAACGGTGCATCGAAGAGGGATATACAGAGGATTGGAAAAAAGAAGAGATCCAATTGACCCAAGAATGGGAAGCAAGATGCCAACAGGAAGAAACCCTATGGCGCCAAAAGTCCAGAATAAGGTGGTTAAAGGAAGGGGAGAGGAATACCAATTTTTTTCATAGAACAACTATAGTAAGAAGATCCCACAACAAAATCTTGAAGATTAGGGATCAAGACGAGATCTAAAGAGAATCCCACCAGAAAATTGAGAATAAACTGGTCAACCACTTCTAAGGGATAGCCCAGGAACCCAACCAAGACAGATCAGTGGCCATACAAAGAATAATTCAACACATCCCCAAGTTGGTCACAGAGGAGAAAAATGTTGGCTTAAGAAAACCCATTGCCAAGGAATAAATTGACCAAGTGGTCCAGGAGATTCCCAATGGAAAGGCCCCAGGCCCGGATGGCTTCACAGTGGAATTATTCAAAGCCTGTTAGGAAGTGGTTAAGCATGATATTTACAAGGTGGTGGAGGATTCCAGGAGATCGACATCCATCATGAAAGCTTTAAATGCCACAATGATCACTCTAATCTTGAAAGAAAATGAAGCTAGGACCCCATACCACTATAGGCCTACAACCTTATGCAATGTAGTTTACAAGATAATATCCAAAGTCATAGCCAATAGACTGAAGCCACTCCTTCCCACACTAATTTCACAGGAATAGGCGAGTTTTGTAGAAGGAAGACAAATCCTGGACAATATCATCCAAGCCCATGAGATCATTCACACGCTGAAAAGAAAAAGGAGAGGGGGGATGATAATCCAACTTGATCTGGAGAAGGCCTATGACAAAATAAGATGGCACTACATGGCTAAGATGTTGGAAGCCTTTGGGTTCGCCCAACACTGGATCAACTGGATAGTCACTCTAGTCTCAACGACAAGCCACTCGCTACTAATCAATGGAGCCCCAGCCAAACCTTTCTGTCCATTCAGAGGCATAAGACAAGGGGACCCGCTGTCCCCCTTCCTATTCATTCTAATGATGGAAGGGCTAAGCAGAAGTCTAAAAAGCGCAATGATAGCTGGGGAAATAAAAAACATCAAACCTTTTGAAAACTGTCCAACCTCCACACACCAATAGTTCGTTGATGATACCCTAATCCATGGCACACCCACGGTAAAGGAAGTAAATGTTTTTAAAAGAATCTTAGAAGACTTCGGGGAAGCCTAGGGGGTGGAAATCAACCACTCCAAATCCATGATATATTTATTCAACACTAATCCAACAAGTCAGCGCAACTTGGCCAACATTCTGGGGTTTGAATGTAAGACGCTCCCAATGAAATACTTGGGAATCCCCCTGACAGACAGAGCCTGCACAAAGGCCACTTGGGAAGGAGTTATCAAAAAACTACAGGAGAGGGTAAAAAATTGGACATATAGAGCCCTAAACCTGTCAGGAAGGCTTATCCTCACCAAAACAGTTCTTCAAGCAATTCTGACGTATATGATGTCAGTGTTACCAGCCCCCAAAGGAATTCTACAAAAGATAAGAGCCATCCAATGAGAATTCCTATGGCGTGGCACATAACATAAAAAGAAATGGGCCCTGGTGGCCTGGGATAAGGTATGCAGACCAAAAAGCAAAGTCGGCACGAGGTTACAGGACCCACAAGTAACCAACGAAGCCTACGGGGCAAAGCTCTGGTGGAGATGGGTAAAAGACAAATCGGTTTTGTGGGAAAACCTATGGAAGGCCAAGTATGCCCCAAACATAAGTGACTAGGAGTGAATTTGGTTCATGGGCACAAGGAAGGGATCAACCATCTGGAATCTCACCTAGTGCAACAAACACTGGATCCAGAAACACAGCTTCTTGGAAATAAAAAATGGTAGAACAACAAGGTTTTGGGAGGACGCATGGAAACATGAACCCACAATGGAAAATCTAGATAGGGAGGAACTTCAACAGGAAATGATTGGGCAAGGAAGAACAAAAGTCCATCATTACTGGAAGAAAAGGGATGGCAGTGCCAGATGGAGGATCTGGGACAAACTTAGTCCACAAAATAGAGCCCGGACTAAAACAATCATGAAAGAGGTGGAGGAGGAATTGAGGAAAAGGAAAATTGGGGTCTCAGAAGAAGAGGACCAATTGAGGTGGGGCAGGAAAAATAGGTGTGAATTCAACTTAAAAGAAGCATGGTATTACATTGCGGGCCAGGAATAAGAAAATCCGGAGCAACATTGGGAAAAAATTTGGAAAAGCCCCCAATGGCCGAAAATCAAAATGTTCAAATGGCTTGTTCTACACAACCAAATTCTAACTTGGGAGAACCTCATGAAAAGGGGTTTCATAGGTTCCTCTCGCTTCCATATTTGTCTAAATAAGGAGGAAACAACTAATCACCTCCTCGACGAATGCAGTTACACAACAAAGATTTGGGATTGGGTGGTAGGCATCTTCCGCCAATCCAATAGGATTCGGAGGAACATCAGCGGAATCATCAACAACTGGAATGAGGGTTACAGTGAAAATGAAATGGTAAACCTCTATTGGAATCTAACACCAAGGATGATCATCTGGGCAATCTGGAAAGAACGAAATAGGCGCATCTTCAAGAATGAAAGCATACCGATAGAAAGGATAAAAGAGACAATAGTCTCTCAAATAAGAGAAACGGTGCAGAGCTGCAACCGCAAGACGGAGAAAGCACAACTCACAGACCAAGACTCCCAGATCTTGAACCTTTTCCAACTGAAAAATTGACGCAACGACCCAACTGTAGGGTGCAACCCGCAACTAGACTCGCCCTCCATCAGAGTTCCTCAAACTGAACTTTGACGGGGTGACAAAAGGAAATCTAGGAGTGGCAGGGGAAGGCGGCATGATTAGAGAAAATGGCGATAACATCATTCAACTGTATGCTGGGAGCATGGGAAACTGAACCAACAACGCGGTGGAATTTGGATCCATGGAACTTGGCCTTGAAATCCTATGTCGCGAAAGGATGACAAACACCATCGTGGAAGGTGACTCCACTCTGGTTATAAGCACGGAAAAAAGACTCCAAAATGGCACTAGAGTGGGCAAGGTTCAGCGCCACTGGTGCCTAGCACACTCCCTATAGAAAATCCAATAACATCTGAGAACTCTAAATATAATGGAGTTGCGTTGGGTGCGTAGGTCAGCGAATGCGCTAGTGGACAGGCTCGCCAATGAGGGGGTCGACAAGGAATGCCCAGAACTAGACGACACTTGGATCAACATTCTAGTTGGGGAACTCAGAACATACTGCAACCACCTTGCGACAAAAGATCGCGAAGGCGTGATAAGCATGGAAGGTCACATCAAAGAGAACATCATAAGGCCCTGTAGAAGGTACATGGGCCCCATGCAGGTTAGGATTTCCCAACAATCTGACACTATTCATCATGCAAGATTATAATAAGTAGCAGACGAACAAATAGAAGCAAGGCCATTATGCTAGTAAGAGGCATGGGGAAAGCATGAGTGACAAGACAGGCAGTAAATCGCATGCAACGAAGGATGTAAGGTGTGCAGGGTAGTTGATAACTAGGAACAAACCACCATGACAAGTACAGGTACGAAGAGAAACAAAATCAGATCACAAGTGAGCAAGGGAAGTAATCGCACTAGGAAAAAGGATGACCCAGCATGACTATATGAGCCTTAACAGTAAAATTGACAGAAGCGCACATCACCGCGAGAAAACCAAGATTGAAAGGATGGGCTTACAGCAGGGAAAGGTCAATATGAAGATGGACAACATAAATAGATGCAAACAGAAGGAGCACAACAACATGGATTATCACAGAATCCAGGGGAGGGAAAGAAAGAATACCTGGGAAGTGAGTCACATGATGAGTAACCAACATAGGAGCTACGACACACAAAGTAGGATGGCACGTCTAAAGAAAATACATAAGAAAAGGAACCCCCCTAGGAAGGAAGTCCTGAACAGTCCGAGGCGGAAAAAAGAATGGCATATGACGTGAAAGATGTGAAGGGCACCTTCCAAACTCGGGTTGCACCGAAGGGGAAGGCAACCATCATCTAGTGGGAGAAGGAATTAAAGAACAAGTGAAAAGGTAAAGCACGAGATGCATTGGTACAAGAAGAGGAATGGGTAACTGATCCAGGGGCCACACAACCCAGGGAAACACTCTACCACAAAATGGTGGAGATGGCATGGATCACAAAGATGATGATTGGAAAATCAATCTTAGAGAGTGAAGAAGCTAGGCAGGAGGATAACAAGGAAAACAAGACAATGCTGAACGAGATCCTACGTCACATCAACAGTCTAGAAACCATTACCAAACTGCTAGTAGAGGTAGAGAAGGACCAGAAATGCAAGATGGAGCGTTTGGCTGCCCAATTCCACCTCTACCTTCATTATATACATCACATAGACATCACGCCTGCCGATGGACACAAAGCACCAGCTCAAATCAGGAAGACTCGCACGACCTCACAAAAGGAAGATAAAAAGAGCCAGGCAGATGGTGGGAAGGAGCACCCCCAGGTGCATAAACACTTTATCGTCCCAGATTAATGATTTGGTAGGCTATAGGTAGTCATAACAGGCCTTATCAGGTTAGCTCATATATCTTTCTTGCTCTGGTTTAGGAGGATTTTTTTAGTTTCTTCCTTTATGTATATTCTTTTTCTCCAACTGAACATGGAAGGTATGGTCTGGTTTCCCTTGGTGGCAGACCATAACCATCCCTCGTTAATTTCAACTTGCCCAACTAGGGACCCCCTAGTCTGGTTTCCTTCTAAGAAGACTAGGAGGCCCACCTTTTGTATCATATTATATTCATTAATATATATCCATACACTCACTTAAAAAAAAAATATATACTCCAGAGTCCATGTTAAGTGCCAAACATAGTTTGGGAGATTCAACTCTCCTGCACATTAAGAAATTGTATATATGTCAGTAAGCGTTCTCTGACTCATTTAATTTTATCGCTCCATATTTACGGGAAACAACTTTGACTACTAAATTAAAGTGTTTGTGTAGGTATCCATGGCCAATGCAAAGAAGCACTTCGAGGAAATGTAATTTTCTCAGATATTGCTAAGAAGAAATTGACTTTACAAATGGGATATTTTCCACGTGTCATCTTTGGACACTCCTTCTGAATTCTGGGTTGTATTGTTAGTGTTGGAACCTTGACCAATGAATTATGATTTTAGATGAGAATGTGGAATGCTACAGTTTCCTTTCTTCCTGAAGAAAATTAATTGTAAAAGAGATGTCATTGTATGTATTTTTTTTCTTTTTCAAGGAGTTTACCTACAATAGTATATCAACACCGTAAGTAGAGAATGTCCAACCATGAATTTCAGAGGAATTATTTGCAGCAAGATTTGAAGGATTTTATATTTGTGAAATTTGCAATGCCAACATACGACGACAAGCTTTCTATCTTTGTCTGGTATTGCCTCATGCTCCACCTTGAAAGTATCAATAATTAATTTGGTTGCTAGGTTAATCAAATTAATGGTACAAGCTATTAATATGCACAGGTTAATCATATTAATTGTGCAGGCTATTAATAAATACATGTAGCAGAAACCCTATCAGAAATTGATGCTGTAGTGGTCAATTTACTTTTCAACGAGTCTAGAGTTATGTTCGAGATTTTAAAGTTTTTGTAGTAGGAGATTTTAAAGTATAAATAACATTAAAGAATAAAAAACATCATAACTACAGTGAAATTTTTCTTGTTGTATAAAAAGTTCAAAACATTAAATAACAAATATTGAAAGCCGAGCTATATTAAATAAAAAAATAGTGAACCGCTAGCTTATAGACGCTTTATCTAACTCGTGCCACATGCATTGCATAGAATGTAGTAGTCTCCACTTGGTTCACATGCCCGCATGTAGTTTGCATGGATTCTATCTTTGTATCCGAGACCGGAACAAGCTATCGATTTGGAGGCGATGCTATTGACATTGGATCTTAAACTATAATATAATCTACGAGAGATGATCAACAATTGGACTATCTACTACTGGGGTTGGTGCTGGCCAAACGATGTGGGATCATCTTCATCAAAGCGCAAGTGGAGGACAACCCAGTGCCCTAGCACACATTTTGAAATGATTTTGAATTTAAAGATGGCTTATCATATAAATTCCTTGAAAATATTGTAATTAAAGAATATCGTAAATGTTAAGAGGCCGAACCATCGTGTGAGATCGATGGAGATTGTATTTTCTTTAATGTAGTTAAAAGAAATACAGATATGAAGCATTCACTCTTATCTGTTTGTACCGATCATTTATTGTAATAATCCTTAGTAGTTGAAAGCTTTTAATTTTATAGGATAACACTAAGGTAGTTGGAGGGAAAAATCTCAATGAGTCCTCTTGTATAAATATATGTAATGTTGCCCAAATGAGGATGTTGAAGCTTATTTGAAGTTGCTATTGCTGAAAGGTGCTAAAAATCCATTTGAAGTTTTTATTGTTAAAGATTATCAAAGTTGTATGAGCCCATGTACATATCATTTGGATGAATATAACAGAGAAGCATTGATCCAAATGTTTGGTGTTGTTGTTACTGTGTCTATCTGAATGAATGGTAGGATTTTTGTTTAACTATATTCTATGTTATTACTTGTTATTGTGTTATGAATGCATTACATGGTTGAATGTATGAATATGTGAGGATTAGATAAGTTTCAATTGTTTCTCTTCTACGAGCTCATGCAAGGAGTGCATAGTGTCCGCAAGGTGTGCGTTGTCATAGTCTAGTTTGACTCAGAAGATCAGAAGAGATAACTTGGAGCTTTATATGCAAGGTGTGCATAGTGTGCGTGAGGAGTGCGTTGACAAATTCTAGTTCAACTCAAAAGCTTGAGAGGGATAACATGAAGCTTCGTTGCAAAGGAGTGTAGAGGACCACACAAGGTGTGCATATGTAGAAAACAAACTCAACGTCATATTGTTCAGGAGGAACAATCGAGTCGTGTAAGAACTGTTGCAAGGAGTGCACAGTCGCCCACAAAGGGTTCAAGTTGAGAGAAACCTGTTGCAAGGTGTGCTAATGGTAGACATTTGGTTAAGTGTTGAAGAAACATTCTAAGGAGTTAAAAGTTCCAAGGAATAATAAGCTCATAAGAGATAGCGGATGGAAATTATTTAGTAAGGAGGAGCCGACTGAAAATTTCCCAACCAACGAGCAAGATCCATTCGAAGGGATCAAGATATTTCTAGACCGTGAGATATGGGATAGTTTCACGGAGGATAGTATTGAAATCCTTCGACACTTCGTGTATTTAGAGGTTTGAAAGTGTTTTGAGGAGCGGGATCGCCGAAGTCCCGAAGAGGCGAAGTGAATCCTAGCCATCGGTATCAAGGAGGATACATGGCAGCAGATTAGAGAGTCTAGGAGATAAAGCTATGGGAGATTTGTGTGGAGCAAAGAGAAATTTTCTTGAAGTCATGAAGGCTGAAGAGATCTAGACCGTTGAATCCAGAAGGACACGTGGTGGAGATCCACATACTTTAGAAGAAGAGTACTTTCGAGAAAAGCGAGAGTGGTGAATCCAAAACTCCCGAAGCTTGAATTGCCGAAGTGAATCATGACCATTGATATGAGAGGGACACACATCATCAGATCATGGAATCTGGAAGAGTGTAATCCGGAGAAGAAAGGAGGAAGTGGAGCTGTTGACCAAAAGTCATCTAAAGCTCCAAAGGTAAGAGGCAGATCCTAGCTGTCCATTGTTGGGACACGTGGAGAATGGAGATTCATTCCAGTTTATAGTCACTTCGGGAGAAAGTGAAGTGTGAAGGCACGAGAAATCCCAAAGGTTGAAGCACCAAATTTCATATTAGCCATCCATTGTACAAGATGCGTGGCATAAGATCTATCACTTCGAAGGATTTACACTCCAGGAGAAAGAGAGCGGAGTAGCATTGACTAGAAGTCATCCAAAGTAGGGACAAGGGATGAATCTTGGCTGTCGATTGAGGAGAACATGTGGCGCTCGATCCGTAACTCCGGGTACATAACACTTCGGGATAAAAAGGGTGTTGGAATGTTTTCAACTCTCGAAGTTGAAGTTCCAGAGTGAATCACAACTGTTGGCTGCTTGAGAAGCACAGGCCGTAGATCTTGTTCATGAGATTTCCTCGGTCAGGAGTTCGAGGAAAAGGGAGTCTGTTGCACTCAAAAAATTCGAAGCTTGAAGTCGTGAAGGGGGCTAGCCATAGGTCATAACCCATGGTTATAAGGAAGCAGGGCCTAGTAGGGGAGCTAGTGCTCACCACTTAGTGTTATCAGAAGCGCCAAAGAAAGTGCGTGCGAGTGAATTGATACTGCGTGGGTAACCAAAGAGGGACATGTGTTAATTGATTTCAGGGTCTAGCAGAGACCCGAAGAGCCAATTCACCTCAGTAAATTGAATATCCTTGACCAGGAGGTCGGGCAACCCCTAGGAGAGAGCGAGGTCTACATCAAGTGGTATCAGAGCCTGCAAATTATTCTTTTTGTAAAAGAAGAAGTAGTCTGGTATCATCAAGTGGTATCAGACACATCAAGTGGTATCTGTGTAAAGGAAAAGTTCAACACAATGCTGCCTAGAAGACGTGGAGAGCGACCTATAGAAAATCCAGCTGTGGAAAGGGAAATGAGAGAACTTTGTGCAAGATTAGATGCTATGGAGACAACACAAAGAAGAGAAGCTGATGCTGGAGACATCAATGATGCAGAAAGAGAAGAAGTGGAATTTGAAGGAGTTGCAAGAGAAGAGGCCGTAGAAGAATGCTTGCTGAAAGTTGTTGTCAAATTGGGAGTGAGAGAAAAAATAGAAATACCAATGTACAAAGGCAACTTAGATGTTGAAGAATTACTAGATTGGATAAGAGAAATGGACAAATACTTTGACTATGAAGAAGTTGATGATGAGAAGAAAGTAAAACATGTTGTCACCAGGTTGAAGGGACATGCAGTACTGTGGTGGGATGAACTACAGGATGACATAAGAAGCAAAGGAAAGTAAAATATCAATAACTGGGATAGAATGGTAGCCAAGATGAAGGCTAAATTCATACCCAAATACTATCAGATAAACCTATTCAGGAAATTACAAAACCTGAGACATAAAGGACATACAGTGAAATAATACACCTAGGAATTTTATAAGCTGAACATTAGGGTTGGACAGAGAGAAAAAGATGATGAAAAGTTTTCCAGGTATATTAATGGCCTGAGATATGAAATCCAAGATGAAATCAACATGATGACAGTGAGGACAGTGGAGGATGATTATCAGATTGCACTGAAGGAAGAAGAAAAATTGGCCAGTAAACAGAGGAAGAAGTCTAAATAGAGGTAAGGGAATTGTCAATGATAAGGCACATAAGCCCAAGGTTGAGACTGGAAAACCACATAGTTACTTAGAAAGAGGAGGAAGTTCCCGAGGGAGACAGTATGGTGGAAGGAATGCTTTTCCTTGAGGAAGAGGAAGAGGGAGAGGAGGAGAGGTGAAGTGTTATGCTTGTGGAAAAACAAGACACATGTCTTGGGAATGCCCCGAGAGAAAGAAAGAAGGAGGAGGTGAAGCTCACATTTCGGAAGCGTAGCAGAGGAATATTGAGGCAGAAGGTGCAGAAGATGGGATATCTTTGATGATGAAGAAGGTTCTCTTGAAGCCAGAGCTAGAGGTGGAACAACCAGTGCAGAGGAACAGTTTGTTCATAACTACTTGCAAAACCAAAGACAGGGTATGCAAGGTGATAATTGAAAGTGGGAGCATTGATAACTTGGTATCCACATAAATGGTGGAGAAATTGGAGCTGAAGACAATTGCACATCCGAGTCCGTATAGAGTCTCCTGGTTGCAGAAAGGACACGAGGTAATGGTCACTAAACAATGCCTAGTCGAATTTAAGATAGGAAGATATAGAGATGAGATTTTGTGTGATGTGATTCCCATAGATGTATGTCATGTCTTGTTGGGGAGGCCATGGAAGTTTGATATAAATTTCATTCATGATGGGAGAAAAAATACTTATACCTTGGAGAAGAATGGTAGAACACATATGCTACTACCAATAGAGGAAAATAAAGTGAAGGAAGAAGCCAACACAAGTATACTTCTCATGAGTGGGAAGGAACTCCTAAGTGAAGTCAAGAAGGAACAAGAGATGCAATTTCCTATGGTGAGGAAGCCCGGGGTCATCCTTACAAGTACTTCTATGGATGATCTGCTTGAGTAGTGGATGAGTTACCTCGCTCATTGCCACCCATCAGGAGTATCAACCATCATATTGATCTTATACCAGGATAAATTCTGTCGAACAAAGCAACGTACATATTGACACCTCAAGAGAATGAGGCGGTAAAGAGACAATCACATGATTTGATGGCCAAGGGTTTAGTTAGAGAAATCTTGAGTCCATGCGCAATACCAAATGTATTAAGTCTGAAAAAGGATGGAGGATGGAGAATGTGTACAGACTCAAGAGACATAAACAAAATCACCATCAAGTACATATTTCCTTTACCAAGGATGGATGACTTAATGGATTGTTTGAGTGGGGAAAATTATTTTTCAAAGATAGACCTGAAAAGTGTATATCACCAAATAAGCATGAGAGAAGGAGACAAGTGGAAAACAACCTTCAAAATGAATAAAGGGTTGTATGAGTGGCTTGTTATTCCATTTGGATTGAAAAATTCCCCAAGTACTTTTATGAGGTTGATGAATAAGGTATTGAAATATTTTATTGGTAATTTTGTGATTGTGTATCTGGATGATATACTAGTCTTCAATAAAACTGAAGAAGCGCATTTGAGGCACTTAACATTAGTAATGAGAATATTGCAGTGGGAGAAGTTGCTAATAAATCTAAAGAAATCCTCTTTTATGAAGACATAATTCATTTATTTGGGTTTTTTAATCTCTTCGAATGAGTTGAATATGGATACAGAGAAGGTGAGAGCAATCAAAGAATGACCATCGCCAAGAAGCATATTCGAGGTGAGAAGCTTCCATGGATTAACAAGTTTCTATTGGAAGTTCATTAGAAATTTCAGTGGTATTTGTGCACTAATATTAGATACGGTGAATAAGAGACACAAGTATTTTAAATGGATAGAAGAATCTAAGAAAATTTTCTGGATATTAAAGGAGAAGATAACATAACAACCGATTCTGGTCTTGCCAGATTTCGGGAAGACGTTTCTGCCAGACAGTTGGCTTAGGTTGATGGAAAGTTGGTATGTACTGTTGGTTGTCATTGATTTCAACCATTGGATAGTGATATTGTAGATTGATGTCAACCCTTGGAGAAAGTCCGGTAGCAAATTCCGATAGCACAAAGGTTTGGTAATGGACCCAAATTTGTTTGATGTATAATGGTATAAGTTTTAATATATTTGATGGTAATACTATTCTATATGGGTATTATATGTCATTCCATTTCCGGTGGTATGTGGAACATCACATAGCTCCTCACAGTTAGAGAGTTATGGCCATGTGAAGTTGGAGAACCTAGGTTTGGGTAATGGACCTAAGTTTGTTTGATGTATAATGGTATGAGTTTTGATATATTAGCAGGTAAGACTATTCTATATGTATAATACAAGTCATGCCCTTTCTTGTG
>JASDQU010243274.1:49872-72465 GCA_032191745.1 Picea mariana | reverse complement strand
TGGTTAGAAGTGAGTTAGCCCTAAAATAAGGAAAGTGGTTTAAGATGGTTAGAAGGTAACCCCTTGAGGTAAAGTGAAGTGATGAGTGTACTATAAGTGAAAGTGGATACAAAATAAATTATTTCAATAATGAAGTTAATGGATAAATTAATAATTGGACAAGTGGTTAGAAGTTGGTTAACCCTAAAATAAGGAAAGTGGGTTAAGATGGTTAAAAGGTAACCCCTTGAGGAAGCTGCATGAAAGTATAAATAAGAGGCAAGAATCTCTCATTTTATATCACACTTGAGAATATTGAATATCTACAGGTGACTGAGGTAACCAAATGATATCTAAGTCGAATTTCATAAACAAGGTGAAGTAAAGAAGGCCGAAATTCAAGGGAGGATAAATTCTTTTGATGATGCTTTCTAAGGTATGTTATTTATAGGTCATCTCACCATTTTCGTAATAATTTTTTTTATAGAATGATTCAGACCATGAAATATATAGTCCAATGAGAAAACATATCCAAGTATCTGTGGTACGAATTTCATCTTGTGGTTCGTTGTAGTTTTGGAGTTACACTCCGTGGAAAATAGGGTTTGTGGCTAGTCCCGAAACTAGTCTAAAACATGTGTTTCGAGTAAAAAAGTCATAATTTATTTATAACAGATCCAAATTAAGTAAGAAAAAATGTGTTGGTTAGAGTACAGTCTTTAGTATTTTGTGTAAAATTTCCATATCAATACAACAAATATTCCATGCAGGGCACGCTCTATAGGTTCGCTCTCTAGAATAAGCCAAAATTAACCAAGGTATGCCATTTTTTCTATAAATCCTTTTCTGAGAGGTTCCAAGTAGTGACACCTAGAGGAATATCATAAAAAACACTGAAGAACATTGTGTACTAGTTTCAGATCTTTATTCATTACAGGAACATAGCTATGATTATTTCAAGTTAGGGTTGTTGACTAATCCAAAACTAGTCATGTGAGACTAAAGAAAAGTTTGATGAAAATGTTAATCTCTTGTTGTTAAAGTTAAGGAAGATTTGTAGGCATGTGATCATATACAACAAGTCTATTGCAGAGTTACAAATCAGATTTGGATGATGAAATTGATGAGGGATTTTGGTTGAGGTACATGTTGGGTACATGGTTGAGACAAGTAGTTGATGAGTTGGCACATACATGAGGTGTATAGTTGATGATGTTGGTACATATTGATGAGTCATAGTTGATGAGTAGTTGATACATGATTGATACATACTTGGTACATGGTTGGAGGCACTTGTTAGTATTATTGTTGACACATGGTTTATGGATGATGTAGCATACTTGTATTGGTATATTATTAGAAGCATATATTGATCTTGGTGATGATTATGAGTTGTTGTGTTATGCTTGGTTGATGCACATCTTTGAGATTTGTCTTGGTGATTGATCTTGGTGATTAGATCTGATTTGGTTGATAATATTGATGAGACAGGTTGTTGTGATAGGTTGTTTGGAAAGTTTGTTGTGACATGTTATTTGTATAGGTTTGGTGCATGGTTGATGCACTTGTTCATGGTACAGGTTGAGGCACAGGTTTGGTACATGGTTGATGCACTTATTCATGGTACATGTTGATGTACAGATTGGTGCATGGTTAATGCACTTGTTTATGGTACAGGTTGACTATAAGTTGTTTGGTACAGGTTGGTGCATGGTTTATGCAATTGTTTATGGTACAAGTTGATTACAGGTTGAGGTACAGGTTGATGCATGGTTCAGGTTATTGGTACAGGTTTACAACAGTATATATCATAGTGATAGTGTGACAATGGTTCCATCATTCTACTTCTACGTCAGTGCGGTTGGACGAGGCAAGGACAGGTGGTTGTAGCCACCTTCCGGTTGTAGCCGGAGAACATAGGCGGTTGTAGCCAAAGAATTGAGTAGTTGGAGATTCCTTCAAGTTGTAGCCTGAGAAACTAGGGGGTTGGATCCTCCTTCCAGTTGAATCTGGAAAACAAAGGAAGTTGGTGCTTCCAATGAATGTAATTCTTAAAGACATATATAAAAAAAACATTCCATGGTTTTCTCCCGCTTTGGGTTTCCACGTAAAACACTGGTGTACTGTGTATGTTGTGATTGCTCATTTTTTCATTGTTTATTTACTCTGCAACTATTGGATGATAATTCTACATTGATATAACACTTTCATTTTATGTTGAAAAAGGATTAAATTGATCTATTACTGATTCACCCCCCCTCTCAGTAATCCAACAATTGGTATAAGAGCCGGTTCCTTCATGAAACAATTTAACCACTGGAAGGAGATCAAGGATTATTATGAGAATGTAGTACCAACGTTTAATGGTCAGAATGGTTTTAAGTATGAGATGTGGAGCAAAATGATGGAAGTATTTTTATAGACATAGGGACATTATATTTGTCTATTAGTTGTTACAGGATATGATAGTTCAAAAAGGGCAAAGACAGCAGCCATGAAAGAATTGAAGAAGAATAACAAAATAGCAATGGATTTCATCTGGGAATGATTACCTAATCCGATAAGAGAAAAGGTTGGTAAATTTTCATCAACCAAAGAAATTTGGGATAAGCTACATGACATATATTCTTCACCCATCACAGATTTAGAAAATGCCAAAGAAGATGTAGATATAGAACAAGAAGAAAGATGCTCATCATGTCAGACAGATTCAAAATATGAAGAGTATAAAGAAGCAGAAGTTGATTACAGAGAAAAATTGATCAGTGCAATTGAATATCTAAAGAAATAAAGAAGAAGAGGTTGAGAATATTGAAGAAGAAGTTATCACACTAAGAGTCAAAATCGTCAAGCTCAACAAGAACGTTGAAGAGACAGAAACATCCACATCAGTTGTAGAGAATGAAGAGAAGCACTCTACGTTGCTAGAAAAGAAAAATGAAGAAAATAGAAAGAGTTATGCAGAAGTACTGAAAGGAAGGAATAATGGTCAACCAAAATATAAGAAAACTAAAAAAGATACATCTTCAAGAAGACCATCCATGTTCAAGCCACAAAGAATCTTTAATGATGATCATGATCAACCAAGACAAAAATTCAGAAGGACTAGACCACAAAGAAGATCATTCACTCCCAGGTATGAAAATTTATTTTATGGTCATTGTTTTTATTGTAGTAACTTTGTACATAAGGTTGCATATTGCAGGGATTATAAAAGAAATGTTCAAGCAAAAAATGCCCATGTGGCCCCACGTAACATTGAATGTTACAAATGTCATAACTATGGACACATTGCTCGTGATTGTAGAAGCATGATCGATACTTACATGAAAGAGAAAACTAATATCAGATGTAAGAAAGTGTGGATAAGAAAACACAAAGAATAGGTGAACAAAGACCAGGTCCTAGAGATCGCAAGATTGACAATAAAACGAGATGAAGAAAATTCTACAAAGAAAAAGAAAGATGTCAGATACAAAAAAATTTGGAAAATAACTGAAAGAAAAGAAGGACATGTAAATGAGGAACATGTTCAAGAGATTGTACTTTCAGGCATTGTATTGAAAGATGAATCCACAGACATAAATAAAGAATTCAGAGCTCAGAGAGATGATGAATCTACCAATGAAGATGGTGATGAATCTACCAATGAATATGATGATGAATACACGTTAGAGAAAGAATTGTTCTGAGCCATCCGACTTAGAGACTCCCAGGTAATATGAATATTAGACAGTGGGAGTCTATGTGATAGCTGTGACAGACCAAAGAACCATCCTTCAAGCAACTTACAGATTTTGAGAAGACAGGTCCAGAGCAGTCAATTAGCAGAAGTATAGTTTGATAGATTAATCAAGACTTCATGATATTATAGTGATAAATGGGTCAACATTATGGACAATTGTGCAAGTAGAGTCTTGGACAGTATGGGCGAAGATGGATTTGTAAGAATAATTAGAAGATTTGGATAGATATATGAAAGTGGATGAGAGCATGGATTCATAGATTGGTTTAGAGACAAAGGAACATTATCATAATGGATGATAATTACACAGGAAATGGCTCGAACAATGCTAATGGATTCCAAATTGATAGATATTTTTTGGACACATGCAGTGCATACAACAGTTCACATTCAAAATAGAGTAATGCTCAGAAACAATAATGAAAAAACTCCCAACGAACTATGGAAAGGAAGCGCAGACAACAACCTCTACATCAAGGTAACTTAAGGTAGTATTTTATTAATTGAAATTTATATTGATGATATTGTTTTTGGAAGTACTAATGACAGGTTAAGCCAAAAATTTACAAAGGATATGCATAATGAATTTGAAATGTCATTAGTTGGAGAAATATCCTTCTTTTTGGGTCTTCAGATATGTCAAAGCAACCAAGGAATTTTTATTTCTCAAACTAAGTATATCAGAGAAATGATAAAGAAATTTAGAATGGAAGATTGCAAACTAGTTGCAAGTTGAGAAAAGGCGATGATTCAAAGTCTACAGAGAACAAGCTGTAGAGAAGAACATCAGAGTTGAATATGTGGGCACAAAAGGATAAGTGACAGACATATTTACAAAACCGCTTTCATGGGAAACCTTTGAGTATCTTCGCTAGAGACTTGAAGTAATTTCTACTCCAAAATGAATGCTTTTGAATACTTATCTTATATGTCTTAGATTTACATGAGGAAGCACCATAAAGAGGACATTTCAGGTTGGGAGATCAGTTTCAGGAAGAGCTCAGTTAGGGGGAGTATCCCCAAGGACAGTTCAGTTAGGGGGAGTAGCCCCGGATGGAAAGATACCTTTGCCATTGATAACAAAAGGGTAGATATTTACCAGATGTAGGATATAAATGCTTGGAGAGAGAGCACAAAGACATGTAGACAGGGGGAGCAGCCCAAGGAGAGTTCAGTCGGGGGGAAAAACCCCAAATGGATATAACCTTTACCATTGATGTCAAAGGGGGAGAGATAAAAACATTGATGGGGAGTATAAGCATGAATGTTATCATGACTAAGTATTGCCATAAATGTTGGTGTTGCCATCAATGCCAAAGGGGGAGATTGTCAGACAATTGGCTTAGGTTGATGGAAAATTGGTATGTATTGTTGGTTTTAATTGACGTCAACCATTGGAGAGTGATATTGTATATTTATGTCAACCCTTGGAGAAAGTATGGTAGCAAATTTCGGTAGCACAAATGTTTGGGTAATGGACCCAAATTTGTTTGATGTATAATGGTATAAGTTATAATATATTTGAAGGTAATACTATTCTAGATGGGTAGTTCATGTCATTCCATTTTCGGTTGTATGTGGAACATCACATAACTCCTCATGGTTAGGGAGTTATGGCCATGCGAAGTTGGAGAACCCAGGTTTGGGTAATGGACCCAAGTTTGTTTGATGTATAATGGTATGAGTTTTGATATATTTGCAAGTAATACTATTCTATATGGATAGTACATGTCATTCCATTTTTGGTGGTATGTGGAACGTCACATAACTCCTCACGGTTTAAGAGTTATGGCCTTACGAATTTGGAGAACCCTCATGAGTCATCTAGAAGCCCCCAAAGGTCAAAGTAGTCAAAGTGGTTTAAGAGATTTTTAGACGGTAAATAATAAAGTGAAGTGATGAGTGTACTATAATTCAAAGTAAATACAAAATAAATTATTTAAATAATAAAATTAATAGAGAAATTACTAAGTTGACAAGTGGTTAGAAGTGGGTTAGCCCTAAAATAAGGAAAGTGGTTTAAGATGGTTAGAAGGTAACCCATTGAGGTAAAGTGAAGTGATGAGTGTACTATAAGTCAAAGTGGATACAAAATTAATTATTTAAATAATAAATTCAATGGATAAATTACTAATTGGATAATTGGTTAGAAGTTGGTTAACACTAAAATAAGGAAAGTGGGTTAAGATGGTTAAAATGTAACCCCTTGAGGAAGCTACATGAAAGTATAAATAAGAGGCAAGGCTCTCTCATTTTATATCACACTTGAGAATATTGAATATCTACAGGTAACTGAGGTAACCAAAGGATATCTAAGTGGAATTTAAGAGAGAAGGTGAAGTAAAGAAGGCCGAAATTCAAGAGAGGATAAATTCTTTTGATGATGCTTTCTAAGGTATGTTATTTATAGGCCATCTCACCATTTTTGCAACAATTATTTTTCTAGAATGATTCAGACTGTGAAATTGATAGGCCATTGAGAAAACATATCCAAGTATCTTTGGTACTAATTTCATCTTGTGGGTCGTTGTAGTTTTGGAGTTATACTCCGTGGAAAATAAGGTTTGTGGCTAGTCCTGAAACTAGTCTAAAACATGTGTTTTGGGTAAAAACGTCATAAATTATTCATAAAAGATCCAAATTAAGTAAGAAAAAATTTGTTGGTTAGCGTACAGTCTGTATTATTCAGTGTAAAAATTTCATATCCATACAACAAATATTCCATGCGGGGCATGCTCTATAGGTCACTCTCTAGAATAAGCCAAAATTCAACAAGGTATACCATTTTCTATAAATCATTTTCTGAGAGGTTCCAAGTAGTGACACCTGGAGGAATTTCATAAAAAACATTGACGAACATTGTGTACTAGTTTCAGATCTTTATTCATTATAGGTACATAGTTATGATTATTTCAAGTTAGGGTTGTTGACTAATCCAAAACTAGTCATGTGAGACTAAAGAAAAGTTTGATGAAAATGCTAGTCTCTTGTTTTTAAAGTTAAGGAAGGTTTGCAGGCATGCGATCATATAAACTAGATCTTTTACAGAGTTACAAATCAGATTTGGATGATGAAATCGATGAGGGCTTTTGGTTGAGGTACATGTTGGGTACATGGTTGAGACACATAGTTGATGAGTTGGCACATACATGAGGTGTATAGTTGATGATGCTGGTATATCTTGATGAGTCATAGTTGATGAGTAGTTGATACATGATTGGTACATACTTGGTACATGGTTGGAAGCACTTTATAGTATTATTGTTGACACATGGTTTATGGATGATGTAGCATACTTGTATTGGTATATTATTAGAATCATATATTGATCTTGGTGATGATTATGAGTTGTTGTGTTATGCTTGGTTGATGCACATCTTTGAGAGTTGTCTTGGTGATTGACCTTGGTGAGTAGATCTTATTTGGTTGATAAGATTGATGAGACAGGTTGTTGTGATAGGTTGTTTGGATAGGTTGTTGTGACATGTTATTTGTACAGGTTTGGTGCATGGTTGATGCACTTGTTCATGGTACAGGTTGAGGTACATGTTTGGTACATGGTTGATGCACTTTTTCATGGTACAGGTTGAGGTACAGGTTAGTGCATGGTTAATGCACTTGTTTATGGTACAGGTTGACTACAGGTTGTTTGCTACATGTTGGTGTATGGTTGATGCACATGTTTATGGTACAGGTTAATTACAGGTTGAGGTACAGGTTGATGCATGGTTGATGCATGGTTCAGGTTATTGGTACAGGTTGTTTGGTGCAAGTTGATTGGTACATGTTTACAACAGTATATCTCACAGTGATAGTATGACAATGGTTCCATCATTATACTTCTATGTCAGGGCGGTTGGACGGGGCAAGGACAGGTGGTTGTAGCTACCTTTTGGTTGTAGTTGGAGAACATAGGGGGATGTAGCCTCCTTCTGGTTGTAGCCAGAGAATTGGTGAGTTGGAGATTCCTTCAGGTTGTAGCTTGAGAAACTAGGGGGTTGGAGCCTCCTTCTAGTTGCATCTAGAAAACAAAGGAAGTTGGTGCTTCCAATGAATGTAATTCTTAAAGACATATAAGAAAAAGCATTCCATGGTTTTCTCTCGCTTTGGGTTTCCACGTAAAACACTGGTGTACTATGTATGTGTGTGATTGCTCATTTGTTCATTGTTTATTTACTCTGCAACTATTGGATGATAATGCCACATTGATATAACACTTTCATTTTATGGTGAAAAAGGATTAAATTTCTCTATTATTGATTCACCCCCCCTCTCAATAATCCAACAGTTTCAAGTACGATGTGATGCTAGTGGAGTAGCAATTGGAGCAGTCTTGAGTCAATATAATAGGCTTGTTGCATATTTCAGTGAGAAGTTGAATGGCACCAAGAGGAAGTACTCCACATATGATAAATAATTTTTTGCAATAATTCAAGCCTTAAAGAAATGGAGGCACTACCTTGTTCCGAAAGAATTTGTTTTGTACAACGACAATCAGGCTTTACAATTCATAACCAAATAGGATAATTTGAATCAAATACATGCTAAGTGGATAGAGTTTATAAAAAATTCCACTTTTGTCATTAAACATATTTCTGGTAATGCTAACAAAATTGTTGATGCATTGAGCATGAGATGTCTAATTTTGTAGGAATTTCAAGTGAAAACCTTAGAGTTTGAACACCTTAAGGAGATGTATCGTGATGATCTAGATTTTAAAGAGGCGTTTGAATCATGTGCAAATCCTATGCTCAGAGACAAAAATTAGTGGATAGAGTATCTAATTCAAGATGGATTGTTGTTTAAAGGTAGCCAATTGTGCATACCAAAGTGCTCGATGAGAGATAATCTGCTGAAGGAAAAACATAGTGGAGGTCTAGCAGGACATTTTTGCCATGACGAGACATTTGCACAATTGAATAGTTCATACTATTGGCCAGGTATGAGCGCATAAGTGAAGAAATTTGTAAACAGATGTAAGATTTGTGAGTATGAAAAAGGAAAGTGATAGAACACTGGGTTATATCAACCATTTCCTATTCCAGATAGGCCTTGCGATGCAATAAGCATGTATTTTGTGTTGGGGTTGCCAATAACACAAAGGGGAAGTGATTCCATATTTTTTTGTAGTTGATAGATTCTCAAATATGGCACACTTTATCCTATGATAGAAAACCAATGATGCAACACACATTGAAAATCTGTTTTTCAAGGAAGTTGTGAGACTTCATGGGTTTCCCAAGAGTATTGTCTGAGATAGAGACACTAAATTTGTTGGTCATTTCTGGAGAACATTATGGAAGAATTTGGGGACAAAAATTTCCTTTAGTTCAACATATCACCCTCAAATAGATGAACAGACTGAGGTAGTAAATCAGAGTTTAGAAAATTTGCTGAGGAGTCTGGTCACTGAACATCATAGTCGGTGGGATTAGATTTTGTCACAAGCATAGTTTACATACAATGACTCACCAAACAAGAGTACATGAAAGATCCCATTCTAGATTGTATATGGGATGAAGCTAAGAGGAGTATCAAAGTTGAGAGATTTGGAGCAAAATGAATTCAGAAGCATTGGAGCAGAAGACTTCGCTGCAAAAATGCAAACACTTCATAATAAGATCAAAGAGTAGTTGCAGAACATTGACAGAGAATATAAACACAGAGTTGATAAGCATATGATAGAAATTCAATTTGAAGTGGGAGATCAAGTTCTGGCACATCTTAGGAAGGAAAGGTTCCCAAGGGGAACATATAACAAATTGAAGTTGAAAAAGATAGGACCGTGCAAGATCATAAGGAAATTTGATGCAAATGCTTATGAGATAGAATTACCATAGGATATGGGTATATCTCCCATATTCAACATTTCAGACCTGTATTCTTACAGGGAAGATGACAAAAAAGGATCAGAAGATCAAAAAGAAATCCAATGGGAGAAGCAGAAGCTTATAGCAGAAAAGCCACAGATGGAGCAGATCATAGATTAGATGATTGGCAAGAGGACCAGGAGGAAGAATTATTTTTAGTATTTGGTTAAGTGGAAGGGACATCCAATAGAAGATGCCATTTGGGTAAATGAAGTAGAGATTCAGAAGCATGGACAGTCAGTACAGGAGCTCATGGACATGAGTCCATGAATTTTTTTCCAGAGGAGTATGATGCAGGAGCATTGTCATCAAAGTGCAAGTGGAGGACAACTTAGTGCCCTAACACACATTTTGAAATGATTTTGAATTTAAATATGGCATATCATATAAAATTCCTTGAAAATATTGTAATTAAAGAAGATCTTAAATGTTAAGAGGCTGAACCATCGCATGAGATCGATGGAGATTGCATTTTCTTTAATGTAGTTAAAAGCAATACATATTTGAAGCATTTGATCTTATCTGTCTGTATCGATCATTTATTTTAATAAGTCTTGGTAGTTGAAAGATTTTAATTTGATAGGATAGAACTAAGGTAGTCGGAGGGAAAAAGATCAATGATCCCTCTTGTATAAATATATGTAATGTTGCCCAAATGAGGCTGCTGAAGCTTATTTGAAGTTGCTATTACTGAAAGCTGCTAAAATCCATTTGAAGTTGTTATTGTTGAAGCTTATCAAAGTTGTATGATCCCACGTAAATATCATTTGAATGAATATAACAGAGAAGTGTTGATCCAAATGTTTGGTGTTGTTGTTATTGTGTTTATCTGAATGAATGGTAGGTTTTCTATTTAATTGTATTCTCTGTTATTACTTGTTTTTATGTTATTAATGCATTACATGGTTGAATGTATGAATGTGTGAGGATTAGATAAGTTTCAATTATTTCTCTTCTACGAGCTCATGCAAGGAGTTCATAGTGTCCGCAAGGTGTGCATTGATAGAGTCTAGTTTGACTCAGAATCTTAGGAGAGATAACGTGGAGCTTTATATGCAAGGCGTGCATAGTGTTCGTAAGGAGTGCATTGACAGAGTCTAGTTCAACTCAAAAGATCAGGAGGGATAATGTGAAGCTTCATTGAAAAGGAGTTCAGAGGACCACGCAAGGTGTGAGTAGGTAGAAAACACACTCAACGTCATATTGTTCAGGAGGAACAATCAAGTTGTGTAAGAACTATTGCAAGGAGTGCACAGTCTCCCATGAAGGGTTCAAGTCGAGAGAAACTTGTTGCAAGGTGTGCTCAGCGTCGACATTCAGTTAAGTGTCGAAGAAACATTCTGAGGAGTTAAAAGTTCCAAGGAAGAACAAGCTCAGAAGAGATAGTGGGTGGAAATTCTTTAGTAGGGAGGATCCCACTGAAAATTTCCCAACCAACGAGAAAGATCCATTCAGAGGGATCAAGATCTTTCTAGATCGTGAGATTTGGGAGAGTTACATGGAAGATAGTCTTGAAATCCTTCGACACTTCGCATATTCAGAGGTTTGAAAGTTTCTGAGGAGAAGGATCATTGAAGTACCGAAGAGGCGAAGTGAGTCCTAGCCGTCAGTATCAAGGATGATACGTGGCAGCAGATCAGAGAGTCCATGAGATAAAGCTCTGAGAGATTTGTGTGGAGCAAAGAGAAATTTTTGTGAAGTCGCGAAGGCCGAAGAGATCTCGACTGTTGAATCCAGAAGGACACATGGTAGAGATCCGCATACTTTGGAAGAAGAGTACTTCGGAGAAAAGCGAGAGTGGTGAAGCCAAAACTCCCGAAGCTTGAATTGTGAAAGTAAATCATGATCGTCGATCTAAGAGGGACACACATCATCAGATCATGGAATCCAAAAGAGTGTACTCCAGAGAAGAAAGGAGTAAGTAGAGTTGTTGACCAGAAGTCATCTGAAGCTCCAAAGGTAAGAGACAAATCCTATCTGTCTGTTGTTGGGACACGTAGAGAGCGGAGATTCACTCTAGGGAATAGTCACTCTAGGAGAAAGCGAAGTGTGAAGGTACACGAACTCCCAAAGGACGAAGCGCCAGAGTTCATCTGAGCCGTCCATTGGATAGTACGCATGGCAAAATATCTATCACTTCGAAGGATTTACACTCCAGAAAGAGAGCAGAGGAGCGTTGATCGAAAGTCGTCTGAAGTAGGGACAAGGGACGATTCTTGATCGTCGATCAAGGTGAGCACCTGGCGCTTGATCCGTAACTCCGGGTATGGAACAATTCGGGAGAAAAATGGTGTTGGAACATTTGGAACTCCCGAAGCTGAATTTTTGAAGTGAATCACAGCCATTGGCTGCTTGAGAAGTGCAGGACATAGATCTTGTTCGTGTGATTTCGCCAATCTCGAGTTCAGGGAAAAGGGAGTATGTTGCACTCAAAACAGTCGAAGCACGAAGTCGCGAAGGGGGCTAGTAGGAGGTCATATCCCGTGGTCGTAAGGAATCATGGCCTAGCATGGGAGATAGCGCTCACCACTCAGTGTTACTAGAAGCGCCAAAGAAAGGGCATGTGGGTGAATCAAGACTGCGTGGGTAACCAAAGAGGGACCTCTGTGAATTGATTTCAGGGTCTAGCAGAGACCTGAAGAGCCGATTCATCTCAGTAAATTGAAGATCCTTGACCGAGAGGTCATGCAACCCCTATGAGAGAGGGGGGTCTGCATCACCAAACCAAATCAACTTCAACCTGAGACGGGGTATGCTATTGGGTCATTATCCAGGCAGGAAGAGTGTCTCCCTAGTCAATAAACTACCCTATCTGGGATCAACTGAAACTTTCACGGATGCTTTAGGTGCTGCTACTAAAATGGGCTATGGGTAAACTCAAACTAGAATTATTTCTATCCGATATCCAATGGATGGATTCTTTTCAGGTGCTAAAATGATGATGGAAAACTTAAACATGGATGGTCGAGTCTTATGTGTAGAATGGTGAGA
The DNA here is from genome assembly GCA_032191745.1 of Picea mariana. Classification (NCBI taxonomy): domain Eukaryota; kingdom Viridiplantae; phylum Streptophyta; class Pinopsida; order Pinales; family Pinaceae; genus Picea; species Picea mariana. The sequence continues at coordinate 59,880 of JASDQU010243274.1, read as the reverse complement.
CTGTAGGCAAATCACATATATATTTTTTATTGTACTCTTTGTTGAATGCATACCAAAGGAAAATCCAAATGTAATATTGTCTTTTTGGTATGTGGTGCTAACACATGCCTACTGCTTTGGCCTAGGCACGGTGTTTGGGTACTTCAAGGATTTTTCTGATATAGGTTTGATGGTTTGATCAGCTAAGACGTCCTGTGTGATTTTTTTGTTTTTTAATAATGGGTTGTTTTGTTTAATCTGGCTTATTTGTTCATGAATATGTTGCTATTATTGCACATGCCAACAACCCTGTATCTGAACTCAACCTTCCGAAATAGAACTGGGGTCTACTCTTCTATAAAGATTTTTTATAAAAGGGTACCATATCGGCCAAGGAAGTGCGCAAGGGAAGAGAGAATTGGTTTCAGGAAGAGGCAAAGGATGGTATTACAAGCAAGAATACATATTTGGTCTTTGCAACAAGCTGGTGTGTATGTATGTATGTGTAGCCTAGAGGGTGGGTTAATTATAGTTGGTTCGGGAGGTTGCTGAGTGGAATTAGAAAATATTTCTTTTCTTATTTGACTAAGAGATGAAAACAACGACTAAGTTGGCTAGGGAGGCAACCCTTTCCTCCACCTCGCTGCGCTTTGTAAAGCATGCATAGGTGCTTGCATATGTCCTAATTGTATCCATGCTATAAAACATTGGAAGGAGGGTGATGATTATCTCCCCGATGCTATTAAGTGGATTGTATCAGCTCCATCATTGTCAACCTTTCAAACCATAGTAAGAACGTGATGGAACCAAATATTTTCCAATCTGGAGCAGAGTGACATTCTCATGGAAAATAAAATTTTGCAATGCCTCCCACAAGATTAGTTGCTTATGGCTTTATATAGGCTACCTATGCGTGTTGTTTCCAAATCGAGGATTGTTTCAAGACAATGGAAATATTTTTATCTTCCCTAGATGCCTTGCAAAGAATTTATTCAAATTTGTCAGTGCACTACTTCCGAGGGTTTTTGGTTCAGTTGTAATGGGCCAGGGAAGGTATTTACATAATATTTAAGAGGAGATAGTTCAAACATGAACATTTACAAAGCTCCTTTTCCTAGTGATGTCATCATTATGGATGTATGCAGGAATATCTACTCTTCTCATCGAAAAGAAGATAGATTGGAAATTTCCATAGGAAATTTATCTACCGGGTCTCGTAGATGCCTACCTTATATTAAGGTTCTCCTCCAATGGAGCTTCATTGCAATGAATTTTGATGCTACTAAGAGGTGTTGCACTGTGCTGCTGGGTGAAAAGAATATACTATGGGGACAACCAGATGATAATAGAATGATGATGCAGATTTATGATTTAGAATCTAATGCATGGACTATGGTTGCCATGACAGTCCCATTGTTCATTTTCCCTATTGGAAAGTGTATCTATTCTAAAGGAAAGGTTTACTGGATTATTTATTAGTATGGCATTAACACTATTGCATAGAGACATTTGGAAGAAATTGAATTTTTGGGTTTGAGGATTTGAATTAGGTGGATGTGAGGGCCAACTAAACAATGGGGCAAGAGAAAGTCCAGGTAAAGAAAATTGTGAAAAATACAAGTTGGAAAGTTACATTATTGGAATGTTGAAAAATATTGCGATTTACCTCTCCCGTGAAATACATAAGTGACTCTCCTCATCTTCTCCACCAGAGGGAGACTCTACAAATTTTCAAATATGAGGTGTGTGTTTTGTTCTATCATGGACAATTGTAGCCTGTAGGATTACTTTGTAGTTTTCTAGACTGTGAATAAATGCAACAAAAACATTATGAACTTAGAAATAATTGTTGAATTTATATATTTCTAATTAGTACTAGAAATTAATACATGATGTTGTGACAAATTGAGAATTCATAATGAAAATAAATAGAAGTACATGCCACCCCTATTCAGGCAACATTTGATCAAAATCACGAGTGTGTACATGCCTACAAGAGGGAAGGTAAAGAAAGATAAACTCAAATAAGTAGGGTGTGATTTTTTTAAAGAAAAGTAAACTCAAGTAAGTAGGTGTAATGTAATTTTTTTTCCACTAGGGAGAAATTTACTATAGAATTGAAAGAAACTCACCAACTATTTTGAAGGTGTAATTTTTTTTTTCTACTAGCGAGAAATTTACTGTAGAATTGAAAGAAACTCACCAGCTATTTTGCAACTATTTTGCAAAAGTTAAACACACAATGCAATGGCCAATGCAATGGTGTCTTCTTTCCCAGGCGCCTCCCAAACAAGATCTAGTTCTTATCTTCTTATCATAACAGAGCATTCTTATGATAACATAACACACACCAAGAAACTATGGTTCACACCACCAGAAGAAGAGAAGATCTAGTTCTTATCTTCTTATCATAACAGAGCATTCTTATGATAATAGAGCACACGCCAAGAAACTATGGTTCACACCACTAGAAGAAGACAAGAAGAGAAACAAGGAGTACTTTGGTTTAGACCACATGAATAATAAAAATATGGAGGACTTTAGCCATAGGTAGAAGAGGAGAAATGGGGAGGAGGAAGAAGACAGGAGAAATGGGGAAGAGGAAGAAGACAGGAAGAAGAGGAGAAATGGGGAGGAAGAAGAGAATCAAGAAGGGTAATTAACTAAGTGAGCTAATGGATATTATATTATAATTGTACAGGTGCTAGAATTAAGTGTTCTCTATCACAACCATTGGACACTGCAACCTTGCATGCAATATTAATTTTGGACACCGCAATAAGAAATATGAATTATGGATCATGGGCTATGTTCTCTGTTGTCATTGGAAACATTTAATGTTTGGGAATTAATGCTAACTTGAAAGTTAGCATTAATACATCTTGGGATATATTATAGCCACTATCCTAAGTTTGAAACAAACCGACCTCTATATGAGGCCAAATAAGGCCTCAAATTTTCCCATTAGTTAAAAAAAATTGTTGTACCTACTTGATAAGTGGATACAAATTATTGCATGATATATGAAGGTAAAAATTTGGGATAATTGTTTTGATTTAAGTGCGGAATTAATGAAAATTGCCAATCCGTTTACAATAGTCCCTGTTGCGTAAAGGCAGGGACTAATAAAGCAAAGATTAGAAAATTATTCATTAAGTACTTTTTATAAAAACAAAACACTATAAGTAGAGCTTAGGAAATTATTCATGAAGTATTTTTTAAAGATGAATTAAAAAAATGTTTTATTTATACAAATAAGTGGTTTTATAATTATATCCAAATTTTGTTTGGCTAAGAACTCGTTTTAGTTGGACGTGAGTAAATGGTTTAATTGTCCAAGACTCAAAGGAATTTGGTAGGAATGAAAGTCTTTTCCCTTAGGGATTACTTAGAGACATCTGGCACAAATGAAAATATACCCCCTTATAGATCACTCAAAGGCATCTAGGAGGAATGAAAATATACCCCCTCACCAACGATCCACGTGGTATGATTTTCTTTGAATAACGATGATAGTTCATAGATAGCAACCAATGATTACTATCTCCACTACTAATTAACAACATAATTATAACAAATTTCCCCTATATTAAAAAAACCCATATCCACAAATCACATGTTTAAATCAAACAATCATCTCTAGAGTATTGCATATAAACAATCATTTATATTCAAAATCGAATAATTAAATTTTTTATAGGTAAGTTACCCTCTTCAACTTTTCCACGGTGGAGATTCAAATGTTTCCCAATAATTTATTTTTAAATAAGAAATTAAAATAACTAAAATATGATAGAGGACACTCTGCTAGGGTTTAGGATGCATCTCTCTAGGGTTTATTGGTTAGGAAGCCTGTGCACTCGACCTCCCTTGGCCGCCTGCGTACTCGACCACCCATGGCTTCCGCGGAAGGAGGGTCATGCACCACCTCCTACAATCATGCGGTTTCACAAGACACTCCCGGGGGAAGTTTCAAGCGACCGCCCTTTGAAATTCCCCAACACCTACGCAATCTCCTATTTTCTGATGGATCGATGAAGGAACGAGCCATGGAAATCAATCCAGGAATAGCTCATGCAAAAATGACTCACATATGGGAGCCGAGAATTCACAAGGATGATTTTAGGGGATATATTTCACTCATGGGCTTATTTTCCATGGTTTTTCCAAAAACGAGATTCGCTATTTTAAAAATGATTCGCCCAAATTCTATAGGAGAACATTATTTTACCTTAAAAATCGCTAAAATTTTATAAAAACTATATAAAATACTTAGAAATTTGAATATTTTTACAAAAATATCACCAAACATTTATAGTTGACATATGAAGGATTAGTAAGATTCGCCAAGATTTCTACATTTTAAAATAAATTTCCATCCTTAAAATCATCCCTACCAAGGAAGTGTCTCCCTCAAGTGCCTTTGGCTCTGAAGTATGTGATAAATAATCCTCGCATTGAAGATCATAAATAACACATGAGGGATTACGCACTGGTCGGAACATTTTTAGGCCTTTGGCCTTCCAAGTGAGATATGGTGAAATGGATACAACACTAGTGGCGACCCAAAGGACATTATGAGATAAAACTTGGCTCCAAGGGTTTTTATCTATTATCTTTCATAACCTAGAAGATTAGAATCAAATCTTTGATGGAGAGTCCTATTTCTTCAACTCTACAAGCCTCTTTTTGCGGTTTTGGATAGAAAACATTAGCCCAGCAAATGAGGACTTCTTGCATGTGCCAGTACAGATTTGCCTATATTCTTTACCTTAGGAGTTCTACTTAGAAGAAATTTTGGCAGGTATTGGTAATACCATCAAATTTTATGTTAAATATATAGAGGCTACTCGACAGAGAAGGTACCTCTAGATTACCATGATGAGGAATGGTCCCAAACCATTGACTACGAGCATATACCTTTCCGATGTAGAAAGTTCCATGAGAATGGAAACCTTTTCAGGTAATTCCCTCTCAATGCCCCAAGCAAAGATGAATCCCTTGAAACAGACAAGCCCTGAGATGGCTTCACTCAAGTCATAGGTAGACATCGTCAAATCCCAAAGAAGACGGTCTCAGTAGCAACAAAGGACCCCTCCTCTAGAAACTCTTTCAGTGCCCTTCAACAGATCTCAGAGGATGCTAAGCAAACAATACCCCCTTCCCGTGTATATCCTCCCCTAAGTGACAACAATGGAAAATCCGTGAAATCTCTTATTCTTGAACAAGTTCTTCCAAACCTCCCTATGGGAAATACGAAGAGAAAAGATCTGGATGTGGAGGATGGTGACGCGAAAATGGATCTATATGAACAAGATTTTGTGGGTGTGGATCTGGTGCATCTTGAGTAGGCATAACGCAAAAAGGAACTCTACACCATCCCTTAAGACAACTGCTCAAGGTGCACAAAGTGTTCCTCAACTCTTCCTCGGGCGCATTAGCCAAATCTTTCTTTGGATTGGGCAGACAACATAGACACTTGAAGGACCAACAAAAACCTCAGAGGGATGAAAATAAAAGAGGCCGAAAGTCCACCCAACAACTAATACATGATATTCGACACTTCATGGTTAAGTCTGGTCAGATTCAGTTGATCTCAGATAACTTTCCCCTCTACCACCCCCGCCCTCCTCATGAAGCTCATCTCATGGAATATCTGGGGACTTAAGGGTCGTAGTAAGAAATGACTTCTACAAGATCATATCATGGAAGAACAACCTGACATCCTATTTCTTCAAGAAACTAAATGTGCAAGGGAAGAGGCCGACCAGATCCTTACCTTCTACTAGTGACAAGATCAAATCATTGGAATTGATGCCACTGTATATGCTATAGTTTTATCCATTCTATAGAATTCAAACACCATCCTCTCCCTAGCAGCCAACATTCTATACGCCTCAGGCTCTGACCACTGGCTCGTTCAATTATGTATGGACATCACTGGCTCTCCAGGGCATAAGCCCTCTCAATTTGAGAATTTTTGGCTCTCCCATCCATATTTCCAATCGATGGCCCATATTTGGTGGGAATAAGCCGCTATCCACCGCAGTTATATCATGCTAAAATTCCAACATAAATTAAAAATTTTTAAGCTTCACCTCAAGATGTGGAACAAATCCACCTTTGGAAACATTTTTGAAGCCCAAAAGCTCCTAGACCAGCAAATGAGGCTTCTCCAACAACAAATAAGGGACCAAGGTCTCACCGAGCAAATCAAGCAACAAGAGGCAAAACTCATGAATCATATGGACAAAAGACTCTAAATTGTTGCACACCTAAGATCATATTCGTGACAATCTCATTGCCACTATCGAGGATTTGAGAGACACAACTTTTCAATCTCCCATATTTAATCACATCTGGCAGCTCCTACTTAGATTTATTCTCTAGCATATCTAGAAAGAAAGGAACCATCACATTTTCAATTCCTCTCACCTTGAGTGGCGCACAATTTGGAACCATATCTAGAACAATATCACTGGAACCATAAATCCGCAATCTTGGATAGAGGAAGACTGGAATTGTCCTCCTCATGAAAATAATATCCTCACTAGTTGGAATATTGGCATCAAATTCCTTCCATCCATGAATTCTTTGCGTTCTTTTGTCTCGAAAGGTCCTTCCAGTTGGTCTCCTCTACCCCATGGTTTCATTAAGATAAAATCCAATGGGGCATCTAAAGGAAATCCTAGACCAGTAGGATATGGGGCGGTCTTTCGGGACTCTTAGGGATCCATTACTCACATCCTAGTAGGCAACATTGGGAACAATACCAACAATTCTCCTGAGCTCTCGGGTCTTCTTAGAGGGCTGTAATTTGCCTAGGAGCAAGGATTATCTAAGCTTATATTCGAAGGGGATTCTCAGATTATCATCCGCCCGCTTTCTCAGCTTCTTCATGGCGCTGATCCGGATAATATCTCTCCCTGTTGGTGCCTGTCAAGTGGAATGAACGATCTCAAAAATTTAATTCTGCCTCACTTGACTCTCATCCCTTCTCATGTTAGAAGGCGAGAAAACCAAATTGTAGATAAGCTAGCCAATGTAGGAGTTGACCTAGAAGGGAATGATATTGTTTACGACCCTTCTAATCATCCTGATCACCTTGTCCTATAAGAATGTGTTTCTCTTGCAGTTAGCTTAGACCCTCCCTTGGATGGGGTGTTATGTGCTCATTGTGATTAATGTGGGTGGGTGGATCATCAGGGCTTTGGATCGCCAAGTGCCTAGCACCACTATCGTCACCCTTGTCTTATTAATGGACTTTCCTCTGCATTCTTCTCGCATTCACTCGCGATCTTACCACCCCCCGCTAGTTTGGTGTGCCATTTTTATTGCTCTCCCCATGAACCTGGTCGACTTGCCTGGTTTGTCACCTCACATCATGTGCACATCCAATCACTGGATTTTTCATCGAGATTTTTCTCCTATGTATCTCCTTGGCCTTGGTGATGAATTTATCCCCACTCTTTGTTCCGGTAGCCAAATTCTCTGTTTTGGCCTTACCCTTCAATTTTCTGAAGATAGTTACTAGGTCCATCTCCTATCCCCCCCCCCCTCCAGCTAATGTCGGGTCTATGCAGGCGCCTTGAGCATGGCCCATCCTAGTATCAAACGTATAGTCCAATGTCACAGAGAAACAATGTCGTCTTCCCCAATTTTCCTAGTCCTTCAGCCTCATCCTCATCCTTATCTTCCTCTGTCCCGTGCAATCTTGACCCTTTGTCTTCCCCTTGGGATTTCCCTGTAGAATGGTTTGATGATTAGGGTGTTTTGTTGGGTTTCACTCCAGGCGTTGTGTTGACTTTTTCATCCTCCTCTCAACCCTATGGAGTTTCTTATGCTCCTAAGACCATGTCGCCTTCCGTCTCCCGATACCTCGCCTTTGCTTCTACCCCCAAAGTGGAGTCTCCTCCCTTGACCCAGTCTCTTTCCTGCACTGCCTGTGACGAATGTTCTTGACTCCTTGCCTCTGTGGAAATACTTCATAACTTGGTCTTTGAAGTGTGGTGCAATGTAGCTGACCCGCGGTTCTGGTTTGAAAGCATGGATCATCATGGGGAGCGACTGGAGATCTTGCTCACAACTCTGCTCAACACTGGATCGAGTATGGCTGAGGCCCCTCATATTCTTGTTCCAGACCATGCAGACAAAACAACTATACCCACGACAAATGAGCCCGACTTGGATTTCTGTGATAAGGATTTGAAGGATGGGCCTCCTACCGACTCTTAATCTAGCTCATGGTTTCAGGTTCTGGTCTTTCTCTTGTGTCCTTGTATCTAATGCTGATTATTTTTTATTTCTAGGCCCGTCGTGGCAATGTATCACATATACAACCATCCTACCTTATATAGTTAAACGTTGATTATTATAGAGGGCTTTGTTTTGTTAAAAGTCTTATTTTTCTGCATTCGATGAATTGGTTTCCTTATGAGCAATTCAAACCAACATCCGTCATGCTATGACTATAAGAATTGAATCTCCTAACTTTGGAAGGTAATTTATATAATTCACACTTAAAAAAAAACTAAAATATAAAAATAAATTAAAATAACTAAAATATATTGAACATTCTTAATTAGTATTAATATAATATTTGTAATTAATATTATTTTATTTATTTATTATAAATGCAAAGTTACATGGAAATTAATGTAAATTTGAATTGTGATTAATTTTATTACTAGCACAACCAAAATTATGTGGCTAATGAACGACGATAGGCAATTTACATCTTGTATATCTATTAAATTCGTTTATATGTGATACAAATCTTAATTTTAATAAAATCTCAATTTTAATAAAATCTTAATTTTAATAAAATTTTAAACTATTTTAATTATGTATTAATTAATTTTAAAACCTATCTTTTTATTTTTATTAACATTATTAGATTTTTAAAAACATTTCATTAAGCTTGAATTCACACCATTTAGAACCCTAATCCTAATATAATTTTAAATTATTTTAATTGTATATGAATTATTTTTAAAATCAATTTTTACTATGAAATCTTACATTAAACTTCCATTCACACCATTTAGAAACCACTAAAATAATAAATGTAAAAAGATCCGCTGGTAAAGGTAAAATGATCACCCGGTCTCCGGCAGCATTTTGGACGTTTTAGACTGTTGACCATGTACACTCTGTTACAGATTTTTGATAATATATAATAGCAGGATCTCCCCCTTTTTTATTTAAAAAAAAAAAAAAAGGTAAAATGATCACCAAGTTAAAATGCACTTACAATAACATTATTTTTAACTCTCCACTAACGGCCTCACGCTTNAGACTGTTGACCATGTACACTCTGTTACAGATTTTTGATAATATATAATAGCAGGATCTCCCCCTTTTTTATTTAAAAAAAAAAAAAAAGGTAAAATGATCACCAAGTTAAAATGCACTTACAATAACATTATTTTTAACTCTCCACTAACCTAGAATACATGTAAACTCACACAACATTATTTTTTAAGCAAGTCTCCACAAACACAACATTATCTTTAAGTCTCCACACACACCACATTAATTTTAAAAGCACACACAACTGGTAAAAACTTGAGCTGACGGAAGCTAGTAAAAACTGGACGCAACATTATCTTTAAGTCTCCACGCACACAACATTAATTTTAAAAGCACACACAACTGGTAAAAAATTGAGCGGATGACAGCTGGTAAAAATTGGAGTTGACGATGTCCCATGAGAAATGAACACCTAGGAAGCGAACCGTGCTCCACGAACAACCAACACCAGGGAAGTTAACCGCTCTCAGAAAAAAGTACTAATCCTAACAAAAAAATACTAAATGTAAAAAATAATGGGCTCAACAAACAAATAGTAAACACCCGGATGGGGTGCCACTTGGAACGAGGAGGGGGGAAATTGGATTAGACTGGATGGTGGATTTATTATCCCAGGCCGTCACCCCCACTGCATTAACTTCCGATGGATTACACCATGCATATGTTTAATTTAGTGCGGAGATCTCGGATGAGCGATCCAGCCAGGCTTATGGTACC
>JASDQU010243274.1:28623-49453 GCA_032191745.1 Picea mariana | reverse complement strand
CATTATATCCATAGCACCATGAAAGAAGAGGCGTTTCCTCTGCCTCTGCACCTCTGCCTCACCACTGTGAAAGAGGAGGCGCCACCTCCAGATTCACATCTCATCCCAAGCTCGACGAACGTGAATTCGCCACCCTTAGAAGCATGCCTCCCCACCACCACCAACCTTCTTGCCCCCTAGTTCTCAGGCCGGGCGAGCCTTACTACGGTGACAGGAGTTGTATCGTGGAGGAGGAAATCCCTCCAAGTTGGCAATTGACAGATGCAAACAAGGGTTCAACTGCAACGGAAGATGATGGAAAGGACAAGGAAGAAGAGGGCTCACACTTTGCCTATCATCTGACAAAGGAGCATCTTGAGCTCCTCTTCGATATCCGTCAGTGGCAGGACGAATAGGTGCATGGACAAGGTGTCATCAATCAACGACTGGACATGCTGCTTGAGGCATTCATAGATGCTCCAGCGCAAGCCCATTGCCCAACATGCAAGAAACTATTCACCCCGGCATACACCATTCATGGACATCTAGGTTCTCCCATGGAATGACACGGCTCACCCCATGTCCCAGTTTTTTGTCAATTTCAGTCATAGAGTCGGTAGTGTTAAGATAGATTTCACTCTTTTTGTTTGTGCAATTCTCTCAGTAATGGCAGCTCTGAACGAGGCCAACCCCAGATTAGGTAGATGGAACAGGGTTCCTGCAGACACTAGCAATTCTCTACACAATTTTTGTATAATTTTTTTTAGTCATGACAGATTCAAAAATATTTGGAGCCACCTGTTCTGGTTTCCCTCCTGTGGTGGAATAGGTGGCTGCCAAGTGTCGCGAAGTTGTAAACATGTGATTTAATATAAGGTCCCTCTTTTTTAACAAATAGTAAATAATGGTCAGTCACAAACAAATAGTAAATAAATGCAGTCACAAAAAATAATGGGCAGTCACAAACAAATAGTAAATAATTGCAAAATAAACCGAGGGAATTCTCATCCAAAAATATGGATCGATTCGTATTCCTTCCAACTGTGAACCAAATTTGGTGATTGGTAATCCCTGCCTTCTTTCGCCCGATTAAACTCCAGAAACACAATGAAAATGTATAGTCACTTGGTACTGGATTTTATATTTAGAGTTGGCCAGGTATTATTGCCAAGCATGAAAATTGAACGTGGCATCCAACATGCATGACTGCGTTAAATGAAAGGAATCCCAAATGTGGCAACCCTTCACATCCATAAAAGCTTGGTCACTCTATCCGTAGAATTAATCCCTGCTAATTACTGGAACATGGCATTGAGATTTTCTATACATATTAATTATTAAACGTGGCAATTAGTGGGTAGGGTAGTAATTTTTTAATCATATTAAGTAAATGTGAAAAAGTAAACAAGGAGACATACGCATTCATAAATCCAAGGAAGTTAGGAACATTAAATCTCATTCATTGATTTGAGTGTAAGACGAAGAATATGCCAACATCTTTCATTGTAGGCCATAAGATTGGAATGTGTAATTAAAAGACTCATTAAACCATCAATTCCAATAGGGGGGACACTTATCGACGTAATTACTAGCACAACCACAATTATGTGGCTGATGAACACCGATAAGCAATTTACATTTTTTATATCTATTAAATTCGTTTATATGTGATACAGATCTTAGTTTTAATAAAATCTTAATTTTAATAAAATTTTAAACTATTTTAATTATGGATTAATTAATATTAAAATCTATCTTTTTATTTTTATTAACATTATTAGATTTTTAAAAACATTTCATTAAACTTTAATTCACACCATTTAGAACCCTAATCCTAATATAATTTTAAATTATTTTAATTGTATATTAATTATTTTTAAGATCGATTTTTACTATGAAATATTGCATTAAACTTCCATTCACACCATTTAGAAACCACCAAAATAATAAATGTAAAAAGATCCACTAATAAAGGTAAAATGATCACCAAGTTAAAACACAATTACAGTAACATTATTTTTAACTCTCCACTAACGCAGAATATATGTAAACTCACACAACACTATTTTTTTAAGCAAGTCTCCACAAACGCATCATTATCTTTAAGTCTCCACACACACCACATTAATTTTAAAAGCACACACAATTGGTAAAAACTTGAGCCGACGAAAGCTGGTAAAAACTGGACGCAACATTATCTTTAAGTCTCCATGCACACAACATTAATTTTAAAAATTATTGCATGATATATGAAGTTAAAACTTTGGGATAATTGTTTTGATTTACGTGTGGAATTAATGAAAAGTTCCAATCCGTTTACAATAGTCCCTGCTGCCTAAAGGCGGGGACTAATAAAGCAAAGATTAGAAAATTATTCATTAAGTACTTTTTATAAAAACAAAACACTATAAGTAAAGCTTAGGAAATTATTCATGAAGTATTTTTTAAAGATGAATTAAAAAAATGTTTTATTTATACAAATAAGTGGTTTTATAATTATATTCAAATTTTGTTTGGCTAAGAACTCGTTTTAGTTGGACGTAAGTAAATGGGTTAACTGTCCAAGACTCAAAGGCATTTGGGAGGAATGAAAGTCTTTTCCCTTAGGGATTACTTAGAGACATCTGGCACAAATGAAAATATACTCCCTTACAAATCACTCAGAGGCATCTAGGAGGAATGAAAGTTTTCCCCCTTACGAATCACCAATGAATTATTCCACGTGATATGATTTTATTTGAATAACGATGATAATTCGCAGATAGCAACCAATGATGATTATCTACACTACTAATTAACAACATAATTATAACAAATTTCCCTTATATTAAAAAACCCATATCCACAAATCACACGTTTAAATAAACAATCATCTCGAGAGGATTGCATATAAACAATCATCTTGAGAGGATTGCATATAACCGATAAAATTAGATTCAAAAGCGAATAATTAAATTTTTTATAGGTAAGTTTTTTCCAAAAGAAAAATATCACAAACTTATATAAAGTATAAATTCTTTTACAAAAACAGATGATATCCTGATCGATGCTTTTGATCATCCCACATGGAGAACTAAAATCCAGATCTGGAGACTTTGATCGCTAACTCTTCAAACGATCAAGCAATTACACAGCCACTAAGATAAGTAAGGGCAAAATATTTCAGAGCAGAATAAAAGCCACTTTCATCACTATATCTCGCCCTTATCATACCTTAAAAATATTCAAGGAGGTAATAGGGCTATCTTCCCCATTTTCGCAGTGAAATACCGACAACCTACCTTCGATTTCTTTGAGCGCTCTCTTAGAGAGAGAGTCTGCCTCCTTGTTATGAACCCTATAAATATGATGGAAGATGATCTCATTAAAGGTTTTTGCCAATTCCTTTGTTTTAAGTTTCCAACATTCAATATTAGCCGAATGGAGGTTTCCCTTATTATTTATCCACTCAATAATCACTTGCGAATCCCCCAGAACTTGTAAATTTTTGATCGACCATAAAGAAGCCAAGGCGAGAGTAGCCCATAATCCCATGAGCTCCGCCTTTGTATTTGTTCTAGCTCCGTAATTAATGAACCATTTAGTAATCCTCTCCGAATGAGTCTTGAAAAAGCCTCCCGCTCCACAACATTTACCATTGGACAGGGCTGCACCATCAAAGCAAGCCAAAGTGGAACCCTCAGTCTGTGTTATCTCACAAACTCTGTTTGGGATGAAAATTTGTATAGTAGGCTGCCAGGAGAAGGAGTCCATAATTCTATGAACCACTGAAGAAAAAGAGGGGGAGCGATCTTCAAATATCACCTTATTTCTCTCAATCCACAAATGCCAACAAGCAAGAGCTGCCAAGCAAACTGGAACAAATTTCTCGTTAGACCATACCTTGAAACAATCGGAGACTGTGGAACCGTTCCACTGAATTTTAAGAAAGAAAATGTTTTGCAAGCACAACCACACAGTCTTTTCAAAGCTGCAGTGGATTAAAAGATGATTAATGTTTTCAGAGGAACAATTACAAAGCTTACAAACCCCGGGATCGATCCATCCTTTCTTCTGAAGGGCCTCCTAGGTAAGGACCCTATCTTTTTCCGCCAGCCAAATGAACAACTTGACTTTGATTTGAACTTTCCACTTCCATAACTTAAGAATCCAATCGCTCTCCTTGCAAAATCCAAGAGGTTGAAGGAGAGTTGTATAAAGGTTTTTAACAGAAATGATACCAGAGGCATCCCCTCCCGTCCACATAAGAGCATCGGTTTCCTCTTTAAGGTAGATGCCAACGCTTTTCAGAGAGGAAACATAGAGTTCCCACTCACTAGCGGTCTCTTCGCTAATGCCCAACAAATCGCAAGTTAGCCACCTGTCCGGAAAAAGGGAGTTGCTGGATGGGACTCTCGCTTGAGCAAGCCAACTGATATTTAAATTATTTAATTGTAAAAGAAGTGATTTTGAAAGTAAAGAGTGATCCTCCAACCCGATAATTTTATCCCTTCCAATGGAGATTTGATTACTCGAACCGTGCCTCCACCGAAGCCAATGGAAGAGCACAAAAAAAGTTTTGGTTAGATCGTTCTAGAAACTGGACGCTTTTTGCTAAAGCTGTGAGTCCCTATGAATTCAAGCAATAACTAACTTGTCACCCAAATATTTATCATAGATGATTCGATGCCAGATACTATCATGACTGATTCATGAGTAAGCGTCCTCCACAAGATGTTAGCCAGTAAAGCAGTGTTGAAGAAAAAAAGATTTTTGAGCCCCCATCCCCCTACCTTTCTTGGTCTTGCCAGAAAATCCCATCTGCAAAGATGGATATGGTGCTTTTCACTATGACCACTCCACAGGAAAGAAAAGGAGAGCTTGCACGATTTAGATAGAATGTTACATAGGATTCTCTCCATAGACATCCAGAAAACAGAAAGACTCTCCAACACCGATTTGACTAAGACAAAACACCCTCCGATCGAAAGCCACTTATTACACCAAAGCTCGATTTTTCTTTCGAATTTAGCAACCAACCAACCCCAATATTCAGATTTTGATACACCCGGTTTAAGATGATAACCAAGGTACTTAAAACCTAGACTCAAGTCAACAAAGTTGAAAGGAATAGAGGCTTTTAAAATGCATATCTTGGCTTCCTCAAGCCCCCATAAATGAGCAGTAGACTTTGTAAAATTTATGCAGAGGCCCGAAGCATAACAGAAAGTCTGCAGAATGTCTAAGATAACTTTCCATTCCTGGTGATCTGCCTTTGACATTAGGAGAACATCATCAACAAACATTAGATGAACAATTTTTAAAAGCTTTGAAACCTTTATACTTGAAATTTGTTGTTCATAGATGTTTTTTGACAACATCAGACTGAGCCCTTCCATTATCATAATAAAAAGATACAGAGATAGAGGGAATCCCTGACAGAACCCCCTCCCACTCTTGAAATACTTTGTCGCCTCTCCATTTATTAGCACAACAAAGTTTTCACTAGTAACGCAACACATAATCCAATCTGTCAGCCTAATCCCGAAGCCCACAGTGAGAAAGATCAGTCTTAAATAACCCCAATCAATGGTATCATACACCTTTTTTAGATCCAACTTCAACACCAGGGACTTTAAATTTTTCTTTTTTATGCTATGTAGGCTTTCATGAGCCACTCCAATTGCGTCCTGAATCCTCTTTCCCTTAAGGAACCCCAACTGTTCTGCAGAGAGACATCTTGCTAAAATAGGCTTAATACGATTTGCAAGAATTTTTGAGATTGTTTTATAAATAAGGTTACAAAGAGAGATTGGGAAGTAATCATCGAATGAGGCTGGATTGTTTACTTTAGGGATCAATACCAAGAAAGTAGAATTTAAACCACCACAAATCTTTCCTTTCATTCACACATCCTCCACCATCTCGAGAAGGTTAGCTCCCACAAGATCAAATAAGAAAATAAAAAACTCAGACGCCCACCCATCAGGGCCTAGGCTTCTCTCCTTTTTAAAGTTTTCCAGGATTGTTTTCAATTCTTGTAAAGTAACAGGTCTAAAAAGAGCCTCCTCTTCCACCTCAATTACCATTTTAGGATAAAGATTAGAGATACTGATTACCTCGTTCATTTGAATTTCTTTGGCTTTGGAAAACTGTTCGAAGTAATTTACCGCTTCCTCTTTTATCGCCTCCTTGTTAGGTAGGATGACTCCATTGACATTGGTAATTTCCCAGATATGCTTGCGATTTCTATTAAAGCTGGCCAATTTATGGAAAAAAGATGTGTTTGAGTCGCCGCTCTTTATCCACGTAGCTCTGCTACGTAATCTCCAGCTGTTCTCTTCCTCATAAAGATAGGAATTTCTGCTATCTTCCAGCTCGCGCAGGTGCCTGACCTCTTCTGAGGATAAAGAGATATCAATAGATTTTGCAATGAGCAATTCAATTTCAATCTCTAGATTAACCAATAAAAGATTTTTCTTTGCCTTAATCTCTTTTAACCACATTTTTGTCTGCGCTTTAAGTAGTTTCAGTTTCAAAACCAATCGCTGCTGAACATTTCCTTCCCAAAAAAAACAAGGATCCATCCATACTCGGTGAACCAAACTAATGAATTCAGGACTACGTAACCAAAGATCATTGAATTTGAAAGGAAAAGTTTTGTAATTTGGAGAGCTTTCCAGTTGTAAGAAAATTGGAGCATGATCTGAAACACAAGGAAAAGCTACCCAAGATCTTGATAAACCTGCCAGAGATAATAGAATTTTCGAAACAAAATACCTGTCAAGCCTTATAGCTATTGCTTCAGTACCAGAATGACCATTATGCCAGGTAGGTACCAGCTTGGTCGGTTTGACATCCACCAACTTCACTGAGGTGAAAAGGTCTCCAAAAAAAGCTTCAGTCGGCCCAGGAAAGAAGGAGGCTCCCCAGTTCTCATCAGAGGAAACAATGAAGTTTAAGTCACCGGCTATAATGAGATTAGGAGTGGAAAGAATACCACTATCATATAATGAAGACCAAAACCGTTTACGCTCTATACATGGACTGTAAACATTAAGAAACACCAACTCTTGTTTGGATGCTAAGCAACGACCAACAAGCAAAATACCCCCAATCGTCATAAATGGGGCCAAATCAAAACAAAAAGGGTCCCAAGCGACCATTAAACCTCCTAACTTTCCTTTGGCGTTAACAGCAGACAAGAGCCAAGAAGGGAAAATTTTAAATAGGAAATCTCTAGCTTTCTGTTCATCCGAGAGAGTCTCTTGAAAACAAACAATATCAGGCCGAGAACGATCAAATAAATGATGAATAGAGGAAACTTTGAGGGTGCCTCCAATCCCTCGAACATTCAAGGATAGCATTAACATTACTTGGTTCTCGCCACAACCTTCAATGCTCTAAGGGCCCTTCCATCTTGTGAGGAAATAACATGATCAACAGGTTTCGAAACATAATCCAACTGTTTATTTCTGGTACTTTGCGTCTTTAAGGGAGAAAGCTCTGAGCCAATACCCCTGGACTAAGCATAAGCCTTACTCCCACTGCCGGCCTAGTGAGAAGAAGAGGTACTAGGCACCGCTACAGGATCTATGATTTCTTTTCCACGATAAATGGGTAATGGAAGCGATAATACATAGTCTTTTATTACCGACGATAGGGTATTTAGTAAGGATGTGAGGCTGGATTCAACATCCTTAGCCTCCCTATAGCCTGGTAAGAACAGAGTGGAATCACACAGTTCCAAGGGACGGGAAGGAGAGCTCGAAGGTCTGGTCGGGGACAAGATAGGGGGGCTGCTCGAAAGGAAGGGTAAGGGTGGCTTCGACAAGGTTTCCAGAGTCGAGGATCGGGGATGAGGAAGCCCCTCCACATGGACTTTGTGAGGGATAGGAAGGGGAGGAACATAAGAGACAGGTTCTAAGGGTGGAGTAGCAGCTCCAGTAACAGGTGCCTTTGTAATGGTGGAAGAAAAAAGCCACGGTGATTTATTTAGCTCTTCCTTCTCTCCAAGGGACAGTGAGTTAAATAAGAATGGGCAATGCGTTTTAAGTTTTCCAGACAAAGACTCTTTACTCTCTTGAGGAGAAGAGGAGGAAAGACCAGAGTCAACCTCCAAGAAGTTAAAAGAAGGGTCTTCAACCACATAATCTGAAGGGTTTAAATGAAGTTCAGAATCTTTAGAGAGTTCATATGAGACCTTTCCTGGGCATTCACGACGGAGATGACCCATTTGGCGGCACCGGTTGCACTGAAAAGGAATCTCAAGGTAATCCAGTGTTTGAGAAAAACTTTCGCCCTCTCCACTCTATCTCGAGAGTTTCCGGTAAGCCCCCGAACAGGTCCATTTTGACAAGGACTCTGCCCATCTTTCGCTCAGAACTGGAAAGAAGCTTTGAGTCCAGAGCAATGAACCTTCCCAGTGCTGCGCCAATGGCACGCAAGGCGCCTTCATTCCAAAGAAACAACGAAAGACCCGGTAACAACACCCAAAGATGTCTGTGTTGAAAATAGTCAGTTTCTGGGTTAAAGGATATTCTCCAGCGCTTTAGCATGAGACTACACCCTCCAATAACCCACAGAGAACTTAGTAGGAGAGATACATCCTCAGATGACTTACAGATAAAGCCACGCCTCCCTTTTTTGAGATAGAGAATATTAGGCGAATAACCAAGGAGAGGAGCCCAAAGGTTGATAACCCAGTCCTCTATAGGTTGATTACTCAACAGTCTTTAGGATAAATGACCCACAAGCCAATAGAGTGCCAATATGCAGGTATATTCAAGGCCCATATTCTTTCCCAACACCATACTTCTTGTCTTCCTGTTTTCTTTCCACAGCTTACGACTAGAGAGAGTAGACTGATTAAGAGTTGCAGGAGGCCTGTGACTCCTCTGGGAAGAAAGGAAGCTTGGCTTGCCAGGGGGAACATCAACAGAAGGAGGTTCAGTTATTGAGACACCAGAAAGAGGAGATACCGTCGCTGAGGACCTGATTGCTTTCAGAGGAGAAGACAAAAGACTAATAGGTAAAAAAGAAGGCAAAGAAGACTGTTCAGTGAAAGAAGGATCCCTGGAATGTTTACTTTCCAGAGAGTTAATCTTGTCAAAGAGCTCCACCTGTCTCTAGGTAACCTCATCAGCAGGACTTGGTAAGTTACCCTCTTCAACTTTTCCACGGTGGAGATTCAGATGTTTCCCAATAATTTATTTTTAAATAATAAATCAAAATAACTAAAATATGATAGAGGGCGCTCTGCTAGGGTTTAGGCTGCAACTCTCTAGGGTTTACTGGTTTGGCCACCTATGCACTCGACCTCCCTTCGACTTGGTCTAGCCATGGCTGCCGCAGAAGGAGGGACGTGCACCACCTCCTATAGTCATGCGGTTTCACAAGACACTTGCAGGGGAAGTTTCAAGCCACTGCCCTTTGAAATTCCCCAGCACCTACGAAATCTCCTATTTTCTGATGGATCGACGAAGGAAGGAGCCATGGAAATCGATCTAGGACTAGCTCATGCAAAAATGACTCACATCTGGGAGCCGAGGAAGTGTCTCCCTCAAGTGCCTCTGGCTTTGAAGTATGTGATAAATACTCCTCACATTGAAGAGCATAAACAATACATGAGGGATTACGCACTGGTCAAATTTTTTTTAGGCCTTTGGCCTTCCAAGTGAGATCTCGTGAAATGGATACAACACTAGTGGCAACCCAAAGGACATTATGAACTAAAACTTGGGTCCAAGGGTTTTTATCTATTATCTTTCATAACCTAGAATATTAGAATCAAATCTTTGATGGAGGGCCCTATTTATTCAACTCTACAGGCCTCTTTTTGCTGTTTTGGATAGAAAAATTTAGCCCAGAAAATGAGGACGTCTTGCATGTGCTAGTATGGATTCGCCTATATTATTTAGCTCAAGAGTTCTGGTTAGAAGAAATTTTGGTAGGTATTGGTAATACCATCAAATTTTATGTTAAATATTCAGAGGATACTCGACAAAGAAGGTACACCTCCTACGCTTGTATCTGTGTTTATCTAAATATCTCCAAACCCCTCCCTGCCTCAATTTCTCTAGATTACCATGATGAGGGATGGTCCCAGACCATTGAATATGGGCATATACCTTTCCGATGTAGAAAGTTCCATGAGCATGGAAACCTTTTCAGGTAATTCCCTCTCAATTCCCTAAGCAAAGTTGAATCCCTTGAAGCTCACAAGCCCCAAGATGGCTTCACTCAAGTCACATGTAGGCATTGTCAAATTCCAAAGAAGACGGTCTCAGTGGGAACAAAGGGCCCCTCATCTAGCAACTCTTTCGATGCCCTTCAACAGATCTCAGAGGATGCTGAGCAACCGATACCCCCTTCCTGTGCATATCTCCCCCAAGTGACAACAATGGAAAATCTATGAAATCTCTTGTTGTTGAACAAGTTCTTCCAAACCTCCCTATGGGAAATATGAAGAGAAAACATTTCGATGTGGAGGATGGTGACGCGAAAATGGATCTATATGAATAGGATTTTGTGGGTGTGGATCTGGTGCATCTTGAGTAGGCATAATGCAAAAAGGAACTCTACACCATCCCTTAAGACAACTGCGCAAGGTGCACAAAGTGTTCCTCAACTCTTCCTCAGGTGCACCAGCTAGATCTTCCTCTGGATTGGGCATACAACACAAACACTCGAAGGACCAACAAAAACCTCAGAAGGATGAAAATAAAAGAGGTCGAAATTCCACTCGACAACTAATACATGATATTAGGCACTTCATGGTTAAGTATGGTCAGATTCAGTTGATCTCGGATAACTTTCCCCTCTACCACCCCCACCCTCCTCATGAAGCTCATCTCATGGAATATCTGGGGACTCAAGGGTCATAGTAAGAAACGACTTCTACGAGATCAGATCATGGAAGAACAACCTAACATCCTATTTCTTCAAGAAACCAAATGCGCAGGGGAAGAGGCCGACCATATCCTAACCTGCTACTAGTGATAATATCAAATCATGGGAATTGATGCCATTGGATATGCTATAGTTTTATCCATTCTATAGAATCCAAACACCATCCTCTCCCTAGCAGCCAACATTCTAAACGCCTCAGGATTTGACCACTAGCCCATTCAATTATGGATGGACATCAATGGCTCTCTAGGGTGCAAGCCCTCTCAATTTGAGAATTTATGGCTCTCTCATCCATATTTCCAATCTATGGCCCATATTTGGTAAGAATAAGCCACTATCCACCATGGTTCTCTCATGTTCAAATTCCAACATAAATTAAAAAATTTTAAGCTTTGCCTCAAGATGTGGAACAAATCCACCTTTGGCAACATTTTTGAAGCCCAAAAGCTCCTAGACTAGCAAATGAGGTTTCTCTAGCAACAAATAAGGGACCAGGGTCTCACCGAGCAAATCGAGCAACAGGAGGCACAACTCATGAATCAGATGGAAGAATGACGCCCTCCTGTTGCACACCTAAGATCGTATTCATGACAATCTCATTTCCACTATCGAGGATTTGAGAGACACAACTTTTCAATCTCCCATACTTAATCACATCTGGAAGCTCCTACTTAGATTTATTCTCTGGCATCTCTAGAAAGAAAGGAACCCTCACATTTTCAATTTCTCTCACCTTGAGTGGCGCACAATTTGGAACCAGATCCAGAACAATATCACTGGAACCATAACTATTCAATATTGGACAGAGGAAGACTAGAATTGTCCCCCTCATGAAAATAATATCCTCACCAGTTGGAATATTGGCATCAAATTCCTTCCATCCATGAATTCTGTGCATTCTTTTGTCCCGAAAGGTCCTCCAGTTGGTCCCCCCGCCCCATGGTTTCATTAAGATAAAATCTTATGGGGCATCTAAAGGCAATCCTAGACCAGCAGGATATGGAGCGGTCTTCCGGGACTCTTAGGGTTCCATTACTCACATCCTAGTAGGCAACATTGGGAACAATACCAACAATTCTACTGAGCTTTGGGGCCTTCTTAGAGGGCTGCAATTTTCCTAGGAGAAAGGATTCTCTGCTGAGATTTGGGGCCTTCTTAGAGGGCTGCAATTTGCCTAGGAGAAAGGATTATCTAAGCTTATAGTCGAAGGGGATTCTCAGATTATCATCCACCTGCTTTCTCAGCTTCTTCATGGCGCTGATCCAGATAATATCTCTCCCTGCTGGTGTCTCTCAAGTGGAATGAACGATCTCAAAAATTTAATTCTTCCCTCTCATCCCTTCTCATGTTGGAAGGCGGGAAAACCAAATTGTAGATAAGCTTGCTAATGTAGGAGTTGACCTGGAAGGGAACGATCTTGTTTGCGACCCTTCTAATCATCCTGATCACCTTGTTCTATAAGAATGTGTTTCTCTTGCAGTCAGCTTAGACACTCCCTTGGATGGCGTGTTACATGGTCATTGTGATTAATGCAGGTTGGTGGATTGTTAGGGCTTCGGATCGCCAAGTGCCTAGCACCACTGCCGTCACCCTTGGCTTATTAATGGACTTTCCTTTGCATTCTTCTCACATTCACTCACGATCTTACCACCCCCCGCTAGTTTGGTGTGCCATTTTTATTGCTCTCCCCATGAACTTGGTCGACTTGCCTGGTTTGTCACCTCACATCATGTGCACATCCGATCACTATATTTTTCACCGAGAGTTTTCTCCTATGCATCTCCTTGGACTTGGCGATGAATTTATCCCCATTCTTTGTTTCGGCAGCGAAATTCTCTAGTTTGGCCTTAGCCTTCAGATTTCTGTACACGGTTACTAGGTCCATCTCCTATCCCCCCCCTCCATCTAATGTCGAGTCTATGCGAGTGCCTTGAGCATGGCCCTACCTAGTATCAAACCTACAGTCGAATGTCGCAGAGAAAAAATGCCAGCTTCCCTAATTTTCCTAGTCCTTCGGCCTCATCCTTGTCCTTATCTTCCTCTGTCCCGCGCAATCCTGACCCTTTTTCTTCCCCTTGGACTTTCCCTGTAGAATGGTTTGATGATTAAGGTGTTTCATTAGGTTTCACTCCAGGATTTGTGTCGACGTTTTCATCCTCCTCTCAATCCTATGGAGTTTCTTATGCTCCTAAGACCGTGTGGCCTTCCCTCTCTCGGCACCCCGCCTCTGCTTCTTCCCCCAAAGTGGAGTCTCCTCCCTTGACCCAGTCTCTTTCCTGCACTTCCTGTGGAAAATGTTCTTGACTCCTCGCCTCTGTGGAGATACTTCATAACTTGGTATTTGAAGTGTGGTGCAATGTATCTGATCCGCAGTTCCAGTTTGAAAGCATGGACCATCATGGGAAGCGACTAAAGATTCTTCTCACAACTCTGCTCAATCCTGGATTGAGTATGGATGAGGCCCCTCATATTCTTGTTCTAGACCATGCATACGACATGACTGTACCCACGACAAACGAGCCTGACTTAGATTTGCGCGATAAGGATGTGAAGGATGGGCCTCCTCCTGACTCTTAATCTAGCTTATGGTTTCAGGTTCTGGTCTTTCTCTTGGGTGCTGGTATCTAATGCTGATTGTTGTTTATTTCTGGGCCCTGCGTGGCAACATATCACATATACAACTATCCTACATTAGATAGTTAAACGTTGATTATTATAGAGGGCTTTGTTTTGTTAAAAGTCTTATTTTGCTGTGCTGGATGAATTGGTTTCCTTATGAGCAATTCAAACCAACAACCGTCATGCTATGACTATAAAAATTGAATCTCGTGACTTTGAAAGGTAATTTATATAATTCACACTTGAAAAAAAAACTAAAGTATAATAATAAATTAAAATAACTAAAATATATTGAACATTCTTAATTAGCATTAATATAATATTTGTAATTAATATTATTTTATTTGTTTATTATAAATGTAAAGTTATATGGAAATTAATGTAAATTTGAATTGTGATTGATTTTATTTAGCACAACCACAATTATGTGGTTGAATTATGTGGTTGATGAACGTCGATAGGAAATTTACATCTTGTATATGTATTAGATTTGTTTATATGTGATACAAATTTTAATTTTAATAAAATCTTAATTTTAATAAAATTTTAAACTATTTTAATTATGTATTAATTAATTTTAAAATCTATCTTTTTATTTTTATTAACATTATTAGATTTTTAAAAACATTTAATTAAGTTTTAATTCATACCATTAGAATCCTAATCTTAATATAATTTTAAATTATTTAAATTATATATTAATTATTTTTAAAATCAAGTTTTACTATGAAATCTTGCATTAAACTTCCATTCACACCATTTAGAAACCACCAAAATAATAAATGTAAAAAGATTTGTTGGTAAAGGTAAAATGTTCACCAAGTTAAAACGCACTTACAGTAACATTATTTTTAACTCTCCACTAACACAGAATACATGTAAACTCACACAACATTATTTTTTAAGCAAGTCTCCACGCACACCACATTAATTTTAAAAGCACACACAACTGGTAAAAACTTGAGTTGACGGAAGCTGGTAAAAACTGGACGCAACATTACCTTTAAGTCTCCACGCACACAACATTAATTTTAAAAGCACACATAATGGGTGCGGACGACAGCTGGTAAAAATTGAAGCTGACAACGCCCCATGAGCAATGGACACCTGGGAAGCGAACTGTGCCCCACAAACAACCAACACCGGGGAAGTTAACCTCCCTAAAAAAATACTAATCCTCAGAAAAAAACTAAATGTAAAAAATAATGGGCTCAACAAACAAATAGTAAATAATGGGTAGTCACAAACAAATAGTAAAGAATTGCAGTCACAAAAAATAATGGGCAGTCACAAACAAATAGTAAATAATTGCAAAAGAAACCGAGGGAATTCTCATCCAAAAATACGAATCGATGCATATTCCTTCCAACTGTGAACCAAATTTGGTGATTGCCCGATTAAACTCCAGAAACACAATGAAAATGTACAATCACTTGGTATTGGATTTTATATTTACATTCGGCCAGGTATTATCATCAAGCATGAAGATTGAACGTGGCATCCAACATGCACGACTGCGTTAACTGAAAGGAATGTTGTTGGCACCAGGCCAAAGAGGAAAGAAGAACGATCGTGGGAGAGAAAGCGTGCAGAAAATTGAATTAACAACTGGCAGAAGACCAGCACACGCACAAGCAAGAAAGCGTGCACAAAGGAAAGCGACAAATGGAGGAGGAGCATCATGTGTATGGGAGAAAGACCTAATGTAAGAAGGGTTAGGGTTTTTGTAATATTCTGTAAAAGGTTGAAGAGATCGAAATGTATAAATATAGGCACGAAAGTATCATATAGGGTTGTTCGTTAGTAGTTGTTAGCGATTCTCTGTAATGTTTTGAGTGGTACAAACTGATTTTGTAAGCTTTTGAGAAAAGGAGACACAAGGAAAGGTAGATCTGAGGATTAGATTGCAGGTCGTGGAGCCTGGTGCGATCTAGTTCGCCTCACAAAGATCTTACCCAGTTTTGTGGAGAATTGTAGGCACAAGGTGCTGGAAATACAGAACGATCATAATACAAGATGCAAGAGCCAAATCTTTGTGGACGTAGCCCATGAGGGGGTGAACCATGGTAATCCTCGTGCAATGTGTTAAATGTATGCACGTTTCTTCTTTCTTTCAACAATTGAAGGTCAAACTGATGAATGAGTTAATACATTGTTAAGAATCTGCTTATACTTTGCTCAAATTAAACTATGGGATCTTCATATATGAATCCAAGGAGTAAGTACTCTCCCTTACAGCTCACGGTACCCGACCTTAATCAAGAAACCCCTATCCCCTACTCTGTCCTAGGTTGTAAACACTTGAGTCTTACATCCACCCATTTAAAGCTATCTCAGGTGAGACTGCGCAACGCTTTTTGGGTGATGTGTTGCCTTCTGGTTTACCAGGAGGGCCAATAGTTTTAGAGGCTTTGTTGGAACCTCAAATGACATGAACCTTGGGTCAATAACTCAGACAACCCGAGAAGGGAACCGAGTAACCAACAAATGGTTCTGTTGTCGTGTTAAGAGGAACAAAAAAGGACTGAGTAGATGAGATGGAATGAATAAAGAAACGAAGGAAGAGAAATGAGCCGTTAGAAGGGGATGTTGAGACCTTGGAACCCCACGAGAGACGAAATCGAGGGCTGGTTGAGAACCACAGAGCTAGAGTTTACACATAAAGGCAATATAAACCCCAGTATCACACCCCGTAAATACCTAGATAAATACGTATTTACGGATTTACACGAAGTTTTTTTCAGTGATTTTTCGCATCTACTACAGGAGTGGATCTTAAGGTTAAAGGATAACCACGCGACGAATTGGATTCTACAGCTAGATTGGAATCCAGTACAAATCCAACAACTGGAGCAGGTGAACAACAAATTCACCCGCGTAGTCGAATTTTGGCTTGATAGTATTGTGGCAGGCTTTATCACAGAATTCGCGGTAGACACAACAAAGTCATACAGCGCAGCCGAGCAAGAGTTCCTACGAGGACCTAGAGGAAGGTACATCTGATCACTATATACTTCTATCAAGATACTACTATATAAAAAAGGTGTAATGACAATGGAATCAGACAACTAGACTTCCCTGCGCACATGGGGGAAGGGGGGAAGCACTGACAGAGAGAGGAGGAATGGAAGGAGGGCAGGATACAAAGAAGAAGGAGGAGTAACCCTTGGACCCGATCTTGATGGATGAAAACCAACTCAAGTGGATCTTGGCGTCATTAGGAACGATACGTAGCGGAGCACCCTACCAATATAAGGTGAATACCAAGAAGAGAGTTGTAGCTGAGAGGGAGGGCTTGGCCAGCGACGAGGAAGAGGTAGAGGATCTCCGGGCTGTGGAGAAGATTGAGGAAATCCTGCGCACCGCATATGAGAGGAAAACAAGAGGCCCAAGAACAGGAGGAGAAGACAACCATCCCTTCAATATTAATGTCAGTGTGGAACCCATAAACCCATGTGCGACCAATACACCAAAAATAACACCATTGTTTAGGCAACCAAATTTCAGAGGAGGTCCGATAGCAAGAAGTACATCAACACAAAGGGAAACAACTAGAGGAGCAAGTTGAGACAACCTTAGTCAAGTATCTACACCGCGCGGAAGAGGGAGTAGCTAAGTATTTGGGATGGAAGAACACAATCCTACTATTAGATTACCAAAGTTTCGAGGAGAAGCAACAGAAGACCCCGAGAAGCATCTGTTCATTTGCGCAAAGATCTGGGAAGAAAAACAGATCACTGATGAAGACACCAAACTCGCACAGCTAGAGATCACGCTAAGGGACCGCGCACTAGACTGGTACATGAGTCTAGACACGAACAATGTTCCCAGAATGACAAGGACACTAGACAACATTAAGAAACTATTGATAAATGAGTTCTAGAAGCTGAGCTCAGAGGATTAATAAATGAATGAGATGATTGAAATAAGACAGAAACTAGGAGAATCGGTATGGGAGATTGATCAAAGATTCAAGCGATTAAAAGGAAAGTTAAAATACCTTATGACAGATATCCAGCATTGACACCTGTTTATCAACTCACTACTCCCACACTTAAAATATCCATTAGGACAACATAAGTTTCAGATGCAGGCAGAGGCTCTGTAGGAAGCCTTGCAATTGGAAGAGAATCAGTACCAGTAGACGGACCTGGCTATCGAAGAACTGAAGGAGGATCTAAAGAACTTAACAATTCAGCTGAACCAGAATAAGAACAAGGACAAACAAGAAACAGTTTGGTGCACTACCTGCAGGACAGAAGGACACCATAAGAATGAATGCCCAACATTCGCACAGTATATGGCGAAAGGGATGCCAAACCCACTACCACAGGGAGAATTATGGTGCGAAATATGAAAGAAATCGGGTCACGACCCTTACCATTGCACGATGATGCAGAAATAACAAACAGTCCCCAAGAACTCATATTGCACCTTTTGCAAGTCAGTCGGCCATGACGACAAAGATTGCAGAACTATGGAGCTGATGCGGGAAAGAACATCAGACGCATACAGGGTACATGCAGAAATGATGATGAGACAGGAAACACTACAGTTCAATCAAGCCCCAATGCCATACAACACAATGCAACAACAGTATAATACTGCGCCGCAACCATACAATAACGCACAACTGTAGTACAACCCAGAACAACCTCAGTACAATACCGTGCAGTACAACCAGGGACCACAGTACAACCCACCGCGAGGTGACCGCGCAGCTTATAGAAGAGCAGGACGAGCATGAGGAGGTTTCGGGCACGGCAGAGGACCTGTCACATGTCACAATTGCCAGTAACCAGGACATTATGCATGGGAGTGTCCATTGCCACCAACGACTTGTATGTATTGTTGCACATCGGACCACGATACAGAGGACTGTCCAACATTACTTGGAAAAATCCAGGAAAAAAGCAACCAAAATAACCAGAACGTTCAGTGGATTTAAGCTGAAGCAAGGGATGATGGTAAGAACATCAATATAGTCCGTCGAGGAGGAACAGAAACAAGAAATGACACAGTTCGACATGAACCAGCACATAACCAATGGGTAAAGAAGAACACTGAACCCAATAAGTAGTTCGACGCGCATAAGGAGAAGGATATTTTTACAGAAGCCCGACAAGAATTCCAGAAGGAGAACATTGCGTTGACTGCACAACAGAGCAATGAAGCTTCGGAATACGAAATGCCACCATCACTAGACCATACCAATAGAATACAACCCGAGGAACAAGTAAATATGATCAAAGACTTTTTGCAATCATGCATCAAATGTTAAATGATCCTTCATCTGTCAAAATATTGCAAAACATCCTAGAAAAATGTAGCGGTGAGATGAAACAAAAGTCAGAATTGAAAACTGTAAACCACCTACACACAAGAAGAAGAATAAGTAGGGAATTTAGATTAAATGCTAACATTGGGGATTTCAATATGGGAGATATTATACTAGATTTAGGATCCAAAGTGAATGTACTACCAAAAGCTACATGGAAATGCATGGGAGAACCTACACTGGGTTATTGAACGATTGTTATTGGATAAATTGGTAGGTGCGAACACTAACAGATCTCCCTAGATCCACCTGGATCTAGAACAAAGCAAGACAGGACATGACTCTTTCCTTAGGTTTTGACTATTGAATTAACTAGGAGGCAAGAACAAATAACATACCTTATTATTGCTTCCTATGGTCTTTGTTGCTCCTGCTTCGCTCCAGTGCTCTCGTGCAGTCAAGACCAAGACAACACAAACCAACCAAAGTGAAGATAGCACAATCTATTCAACAGTCAACCTATGTATATGATCAAGGAATTATACAATAAAGTGGAAATAGCTTTATGGGAAAGGGACATGCCTCTGTATCATATTAATGGAAAGTAAAGATTACAACCTGAGCCTTGATGTCGCAAACTTCCTTTCGATGGCCCTTGGCTCTGACACACACACTTGCTCAATCCTTGCATGAAGAAGATCAAATCCTCTTGATAGACTTGCTAGAGTCTCCCAGCTGCTGTTCAATGCTAAGTCCTTCAAGCAATTCTTTCACCAATTCTCCAATGAATCTTGCTTAACCTTTTCCATGAGAATTCCCTCAATATATAGAAGAGAATGAATTAGTTACTTGGATAAGAATGATCCCAAAATATCAGGAAATCCAGTACTAGGATAACCATTCGAATGCCAACCCATCCTTCTAGAATATTCCCTTCTAGAAACATCGAGAATTCATCTTTTTCCATGCTTTAGGAAGAGTTTGCACCCTAGCTGTTCAACACAGTGCGAGAAGTTTGCACCCTGGCTTAAGGCAACTTGCGAGAATCAGGCATTCTCGCACCCAAATATAATAGTAGCCTATGAACCTTCTTCAAAAATGAGTTTTCTGGGAAGAGATGAAGGTAACTTTTCTCAGGAGAAAGTTCTTATGAAGAGCCTAAGTACACCATCATCAATACATCATCAGGACGACCAAAATCATGGGTAACAGAATGCCCCCCCAAAGTATGAGGTTGGAACCAGTGACAGCCGAAAGACTTTGTAAGTTGCATGTGTGTGTCGGAAACCAGGAGCACATCTAATCGAAAACCTGCAAACACCCAAGCATCCGCAGAATATCATATAGACCAATTCTGAGGTAGGCATTCCCACACTTAGATCATAGACGGATGACATCGTAGACATAAGTCATGGCCACCAATCATACATTGTGGATCCATGCCGTTAAAATATAGCATAGCCACCAAGAATACACTGTGGATCTATGCGAGAAATTTCAAATTGAGACGACATAGCCATGAGACATACATAGTGGATCTATGTGTTGCAAATTATACATACTCCATCACAACCTGGACAAAAAGAGATGTTATCCAGGGTCTTCAATTTCGTCGCCCAAAGTACGAATCTAACCATGTGATTACATGTGTTGAAGTCGAACATGGCAGAAACCACTTGATTACCGGTCATTAATGAAACCGTTAACAAGTGCGAGGGAAATCACCATTGATGTCAATGACTCCCAAGGTACTCTAGTACAATCCATCGAGTGCGAATAAATGAGTTGAAGTCGAACATCTGATGGAATCTTTCGATCAGGGGTCAATGATGTAAACCCACTTTCGAAAGCGAGGAAACCTGCCATTGAGGCATGCAAGCTCCAAGGTACCAAATAATTTCTAAGTCTTGATTCCGGATAATGAGTTGAAGTCGACGGAACAAAACTCGTCACAGGAGGGCCTTGATGTATCCCCCATCAATGATACGAAATGAGTAACAGATTTTGAAGGTGAAACAGAGTATTATACAAATTGAACCGGACACAGGGAAGGCCGACACGGAA